>JAHHFK020001801.1:0-31806 GCA_024533555.2 Aedes koreicus | reverse complement strand
TAAAGGGCGATACGGTCAAAATTTGGTCAATATCAACTTGACGTATTTCTTTCAATTTTGCATTTAAAAAAACCTGAACACCCCTCATTTTGAAGGTGTGTGTGTGTAGAATGTTGCTCCTATTTTGATTTTGGAATTCACTCTTCAGTTGTCAAAATGCCGTCCAAGCAAGAAGAGCAGCGTATCAAAATTTTGCTCGCGCATCGCGAAAATCCGAGCTACTCGCACGCAAAGTTGGCAAAATCGCTAAAAGTTGCCAAATCAACCGTTACAAATGTAATTAAAGTGTTTGGGGAACGTTTGTCGACAGCCAGGAAGTCTGGATCGGAAATCGAAAACCGGAAGCCGCTGAGACGACAAAGAGAGTTGCCGGTAGTTTCAAGCGAAACCCTAACCTATCTCTCCGAGATGCCGCAAATAAGCTGGGTGTATCGTCTACAACCGTGCATCGAGCCAAAAAACGAGCCGGACTATCGACTTACAAGAAGGTAGTGACTCCAAATCGCGATGATAAACAAAATACGACGGCCAAAGCGCGATCCCGGAGGCTGTACACGACGATGCTGACGAAGTTTGACTGCGTGGTAATGGACGACGAAACCTACGTCAAAGCCGACTACAAGCAGCTTCCGGGACAGGAGTTTTATACGGCAAAAGGAAGGGAAAGGTAGCAGATATTTTCAAGCACACGAAACTGTCAAAGTTCCGCAAAGAAATATCTGGTTTGGCAAGCCATCTGTACCTGTGGCTTGAAAAGCAGCATTTTCATAGCTTCCGGGACTGTCAACCAAGAAATTTACGTGAAAGAGTGTTTGAATAAACGTCTGCTGCCTTTCCTGACTTCTTTAAATATTCACGATAAAACTTGCGAGCCCGTGTTTTAGCCGTCACATTCTGTTTATCATTACAGTTCGGTTCAGTTATCACCTTGAACGACTTCATACCTTGCTTGGAAGTATGCACGAAAGTTGGGGACATTTTTATTTTTCTAACCACAGTACGTGCCGAAAGATCTGGTTTCTTCTGCAATATTGAGATCAGTTTTTGTTCCGCTTCCAGCCTTCTTGGCTGTTGTCAAACGTGTATCGAAAGATTTAAGAACGTTATGGATAGTGCTTGCAGGACAACCAAGCTTTTTTGCATGTTTTCTTACTGACAGATCCGGATTTTCATTGCGACCACACACAATTGCTTTTCGCACTTGCTCGTCTTTCGACGCCATCTTCGATCTAAAAGCTTGTAGTATTAAAAAAAATAATTTTACACAATGAACAGACATACGTTCATCAGCCTGCGAAATATTTCACGATTACCTGTGCAAAATTCTGAAGAGTTACTTTCAGAACCGGGTGCTGATCTACGAGACCTCCGTGGGGCGGGGAACATCACGGCGAGAGTTCCACAAGGTTCCATCCTTGGCCCAACACTTTGGAACGAGATGTACAACGGAATTCTGACGCTGAAGCTTCTCAAAGGCGTAGTGATCGTTGGCGACATCGTATTGTCAGTGACAGGCTAAACACCGGATGAAGTGGAAATGCTGGCGACCTAAGCAATCTGCATAATTGAAAACAGGATGCAGGGAGCGAAGCAGATCGATCACTACTGCGATCCCAATCGAGTGGTGACAACAATTTTGAAGTCGATCGTGAAACAACGTACTGGGTTATTAACGGCTCAAAATCTAAACATATTTCGTGACGCTCCAACTCTTCGCACTCGCAACGTGTACCCCTGTATTGAAAACACAGACGTAGTCCTACGTCAAAAAAAAACTTTCATATATTATCGAAAATGTATTAAAAACAGACTTATCGCAGATTACCTTTTCACGACCATGATTTCTTTGAGTCTCAAATAAATAAAAATTCAAAAACTACCTTCCACTAGGTTGACATTTGAATACACTCCACAAGTAAAATATACAAACATGTGACTTACACTCACAAGAATAACCACCCACTTCACAAGCCTGCAGGAGATTTCAGTGAGTAGTTTTCATATTCTTCTCCACCTAATTTTGATCATTGAAAATACACCGAAATAATGCTGTCACTCGCCTACCGGTCAAATGAAAAAAAGTCACAACTACATCTAGTTCTGAACATGTTTTGAAATTTTATCAAATCAACACTATTGAACCGCTAAATACGTTCCGCCATCATTATAACCATAATCGTTGCCGCCAATCCGTACGACTCCTTCCAGGAATGTAAATATTTTGATGTGAAATAACTTTATCACATCATTTTGAAATTAATACCCCGAGGCTGCCGGCAAACAAACCCCCCCCCGCCAACACCCCCCCCCACCATATTTAAACCCACCCCATACATACGTCACAAATGCCATCGCCATCGTCGGATGTCGGTAGTGTGTGAGTGCCAACCATGAAGATTGATAATGATTATGCGAATATGATGACCTTATGTCAGCTTCAGCCCGTTGCCAGCTGCTAAAGAGCTTTCAACGTATCCGGTTCTAGGGTGGATTCGAGCAGGATGCGAAAAAAAAGTCAACGACATAAAGTTAAGGTACGAAAAATGCTGTCTTATCGGTTATCGCGAACCGAAAATTTCATGTATTTTAAAGAACTCATCGGCGGAATTAAATAAAAAGCTGGAGTTGGACAATTTCGACTGAAATTACATACCAATCAATTCGCAAGGAAGCGTTCATGTCTGGGACCGGTTGAATCATTGATTGATCTTAAATTACCTTGCAATCGAATTGATTGTCTTCATTATTCTGTGTACATCACCTTCATTTTTTTTCATGCAAAAGTCATTCAACTTTGGAAATTCATCGCGAAAATCCATTCGCATCATCGAAAGCACCATCCTACGTCTTCATCTACATCCGCACGTGAACATGAAACCTGATCGTAAACAGCTCCATCCACGATGGATTCCATAATTTGCCAACCGAGAACACTCCTAGGGCGACGCACGCCATCAAATCCCGACCCCCTCCCCCTTTCGACGCCCTCCGAAGATGCCTCGGAGCGAAGTAATAAAAAAGCCTATCCTTCTCACAGGACTCAAGTGATTTATATGCGGTCGCCAAGATGATGATATTTAGTACCTATGTACACGCCCACAATTCCGGGTGTAGAGGGAGGGGTGCTGCGGGCCGCTGAAGAATTGGATTGACTTTAGCGCTCTACTCGGTCGGTTGAATGATGGCTCTTGAGATGCCGGGCGAAAAACGCGCAAGGATGGTGTGTTCATAACAACAAAAACCCGGGTGTGTTTATAAAGTTAACAAAGAGTTTCGCTCTGAACACATTCTTTTCTTCTTTTTTTTTGCATTGAAATGCATAACCCATAAGAGGATAGAGTTCGGGGTAGTCGAAGTCGGAAATTTTCGTTTTGGGCGGAAGCTGCTTCTAGCAAGCAATTTTGTCTTAATAGGTCTTAGCCGGTTTGACGTGGAATGAGTTTTTCACTCGTATTCGTATCCGAAATTGAATCAACATGGTAAAACGAGTTAACCACGCGAACAAAGAGAAGATTCATCTTTGCTGGGATGACATTTTAATTGAAATGAAAATGTGTCGTCAAAAGCTGGCAAGATTTATGGCTACAGATGACAGGCAGACATTATGCGTAGCTAGAACTGTTGAAAAGACGACAAAAGTTATTTGAGAGGATGTTTTCTGAGGTTAATATTTAGGCGAATATGTTGGCAGAATTATTTAAATTTAAAGCTCACACTCCCCAGGATTTGTTTAAATTTGTCAGACCATTTTAATTACCTTACGATTCCACCCCGAAGACGGAAGCTTTTATAATAGGGTTTTGTGTTTGGAACTGATGCGCATTTTTTTCAAAGCTGAATTTCTTTATTTGCCAATTAAACACATCCTTGAGCTCGTGCTCACACAGCTACTGACTCTATAATCTGGATTTTTCTTTCGGGTTAAAATTTTAAGTCTTTTGCAGACACAGATGGGGGTGCACTGGTGATTAGTTTTCTATTAACTGGCATCTAGCTTATATCAGCAGTAGAGTGCTGTGAAAATATTCAGCTTTTAATCAAAGCAAAACATTTTGAGAATAAATCTAATCCTGTTCCTGGAAAATATCGGACCGAAACGAAACTAGTTCATTACCAAAACCAATTATTGGCTCTAAATGTACAGTATGAAAAAAATATCCACCTCTACTGTGAGCAACTTTAGGTAATTATCAGCATCCGAGGCTAGCAACTCCACTTTCTGTTCGGCGCACCAAACACGGCCCCATTTCGGCTCATAAATATACCTCAGAATATACCCAAACAACACACACGTTTTATAACGGTTGAAAATAGTTGTATATGACTAGATTTGTTTATAAAGAAGATTACTCAACATAAAAGCATGAAGATGTGTCCTCGGGTACTCAATAAAGTTGAGTTTTTGTTTAGTAAAAGCTGAAATTTTACTCATTAATTGGTATTATCAAGTAGCGTGTAGTGTTTGAAACGGTATTTATCTTGTTCCAAACTGCTGCAAGAATAGATCAAAATATATACCAGATTTAAAATTATGCAAAATATAAAACAAAATTTACAATACCGGTGCAGCGATGTTTTTGCGTTTGGTTTAAATCAATAAATCCAAACCACGATTTGGACAACCGTTGAAGATGCCCTGAGATTAATAATTGAGTTAATCAGAGTTAATAAGGTTTTAATAAAAACAAAAAAATAAAATCTATTAATTCAAGGGTGAGCCTTCAAACATGAATAATATTTGACAGCGTTCAACTATTTAATAGCTACAAAAAAGAACGAGCAATGATGAAAAGCGAATGATGGAGGAAAATAAATACTTCGCGTCAAAATATCTGTAAGAAGGTTTATTGAGTTTTTCTAGAGATCTGGGGTGGCAGTTCGTAGCTCGAAACGAACGACTTTTTGTGCGAACGCTTGTGAGAAAAAGTTCTTCGTTTCGAGATCCGCAATACGGCTCCTGTTTTTAATACATTTAGTCTCTTTGTTCTTAACGATATTTTTCTATTCGTATTTTCCTAATCATTCAAACTTTTTACCTTTTCCGGGTCCTTTTGTTTATTCGCCATTTTGTGCTTTGGCATTAAGTCCATTCTACCTTTTGTCCCCCCTCTCTTAATTCG
This sequence comes from Aedes koreicus, assembly GCA_024533555.2. Classification (NCBI taxonomy): domain Eukaryota; kingdom Metazoa; phylum Arthropoda; class Insecta; order Diptera; family Culicidae; genus Aedes; species Aedes koreicus. The sequence goes on along the minus strand of JAHHFK020001801.1, from coordinate 26,686 downwards.
ACCTGTTGTCCATGCGACTTTTTGTAATTCGACGATTCTGTATATGACAGGCAATTCGGCTCATTTGCTTCTCATTTCGTCAAAGTCAATGTCGAAAAAATATGATCCAGACGATAGAAGCATTTTTGCTGTTAAATATAGACTGTACCAGAAAGTATAAACACACTTTCAAAATAACAAAAAAGTCATGTTTTTTTTAGTTTTAATAATTTTATTTGGCAAATCATATTTTTATTTGTGTTTTATATGATATTTTACTCTCGTTTAATCAAAATATTTAATCATAGCCGAGACTCCTAACTTTTCCTCGAACATGACCCATTAGCTTCTGCACAGTGGTACTTCCCACCATTTTGACCACTTTTGGCCAATCTTTTTTTTAAATTTTTGGATGTCGTCCGTTGGTTTTAAGAATTTTCGAAGCTTTGCTTTGGTTAAAGCCCAAAAAGTTTCGATTGGCCGTGCCTCCGGGCAGTTCGGCGGATTCATGTGTTTCGGCACGAAACATACATTTTGACTTTTGTACCATTCTAAAGTGTCCTTTGCGTAATGACATGACGCCAAATCAGGCCAAAACACTACTTGACCTTCGTGCTATCCGATCATCGGCAATAATCGCTTCTGGAGAAATTCCTTAACGTATTTCTGAGTGTTCATCGTCTCCGTTGTGATGTACGGACTAGATGTTTTACCACACTCGCGTATTGCCTGCCAAACCATAACCTTCTTACCGAATTTTTCGGTAAAAATTGCCTTCTCCGTTTCGGGGATGTCTTTGTCTTCGCTTACAGTATAGAATTGTGGTCCGGGAAGCGTTTTGTAATCTAGTTTCACATACGTTTCATCGTCCATTATTATACACCCAGAATTTCTACACAATAACGAATCGTAGAGTTTGCGGGCCCGTGGTTTCGCGGACGCGGCCTGTTTTGGGTTCCTTTTGGGTTTTTTCTGCTTCCGGTATGTTTTTAGCCCAAGTCTTTCTTTGGCACGCATGACGTTACTCGACGAGGTCCCTAGTTTTTTCGCAACATCCCGAACGGAAGTCGCTGGTTTTCGCTTGTAGGCATCCCTGATCTTTTTATCGATATCCGGACTAACAGGACCGGATTTCCGACCACTCTTCGGCGCATCTTCAAACGTACACTATTCTCTATACTTTTGAATCGCAGATCGTACCGACGCTTACACCCTCTTCCTTGGCCAATTTTCTCAAGGAGAGTCCGCTCACAGTGCACCATTTGTGAGAGAGAATTACACCGTCTAGATTGAACAATTTTAGACTTGTTCTGGAATGAAAAAAAAAACGATTTCAAAAACCTTTGATTTTTCCCATGTTTTAAAATCGAACCACATTAGTATTAAACCAAAACGGTGTATCATTGAATTACATTAAAATTGTTGTTCAAATTCGAGAAAAACCACCATTTTGCATTATTTTCTTTTCGTGGTTATTGCAGCTGCATAAAAAACATTCGTTTAGTTTTGTTCGCAATGTAATTAAATGCTGGAAATTGTTATACTTACTTTTGAAAAACTTTCGAATGCCATTTATGGTACTACTAAATAACAATGAATCAAGGGACTTTTTTAAACTGCTAATAATTTACAAAATCCTTGCGCAATTCACACAATGTGCACTGAACTCACCAGCAGAGCAACTTTTTCGAAATCAAATTTAAAATGAGAAGTAATGAACATCGACAATTGATAGTAACTTTCTTCTTGGTTCATGCGAGTGTTCTCGACTTGTAGTGGTATGTATTTGATTGATGAATTTCCTGCCAGTGAACTTATTTAACTCATTCTTGTTTTATGCCATTGTCATGCAAAACAGTAACCGAGTGCTTATATATGTAGTCTATCCGGTAATCCGTTTTGTTACGAAGATTCTTCTGATTCTAAACACGCGTCGAACCATCGCAAAATTTCGCCGCGTGTTTTTCCCCCTAAAAAAGAAAAAAATTTCTGGGGGGAGGAAGAGCCCCCAACCTCCCCCGTCCGCCCCCACACATATCATTATGGGGTGGCGGGTGGGTCTCCACCGATTGCCTGCCGATCTGCTAAACTTGAAAGACGTCCGCATTGATTACCCCAAATTAAAAAAAACCGGCCACTATATCACAAAACATTGTGATTGGTAGAGTGGATGGAAGATAATGAAATCATTGGGTATAGGACCAAGTCTCCACCGGTTGGTATTAAGCTGATGAGCATGGGCATTAATAGAAGCACAAGTTTCCAGAAGGCACGATCAATCTACGACGGACTCTTATTTTTAACCAAATCCCTCAATCTCAATTTTAAATGGATAAGTATAGATTGTTCTTAAGAAGCTTCAACTTCATTGATACAGATAATAGTTACAGAAATGAAATAGATTGTAGGATACAGTTGAAAGTTGAAAGTTTACGTAAGAAGAGTTTGGTTCGAGCATCGGCTGTGAAAAGTTATGTCGATGCTTTATTATTTCGGTTATCTATAATTCGGCGATACGAGTGATCGATTGAGCACAGAAAAAAAACAATGCGTTTCTCAAGCGTTAATGCAATTCACCTTGTTTTTGTGACTTTGTGACGTATAGCATCCTTATTATTGGTTTAACTCGGTTCAAATCGAATTTTCAGCATTATAAAAAATCACCTTGTTTTTTCAATGACAAACCACCATCATACCTTGTGAGAGGCCCCAAAAGCATCCTTACTGTTGGTATAAATCGGTTCAAATCAGAGATCGTCCATAACAAAATTAAAACGATCCATAAAATACAGCAATGTGATCCATACTTTATGTAAGTTTTAGCAATAAAATGTCAAAAATGTACCGTTATATATCTCGGCTATGATACATAAAATTGTACCGATTACCCATAAACATATTGCAAATTATCCATAAAAGGTTCAATAACTTTCCTTAAACTTGTAAAATTGATCCTTAGAATGTAACGTTTGTGAACTAAAATATATGCACATGATCAATAAATTATTGAAAATATTCCATAAATAAATCGCCAATGATCCATAAAAGGTTTGAAAATGAACCATAAACTTCTAAATATGGTCCATAGCAAATAAATTTTGTGCACTTAAATTAATATGTATGATCCATAAATTATGCCGGAGTTTTCCAATTTTGGGTACAAATTTTTATAAATTTTAACTAAAGGGAAATCGATCGTTGACTGCACTACTACTCAGATTTATTAACATGTCCGTTCCTTTAGCAATGCAGCTTAAATATTGCTGTAAAAGAAGGATCACTTTGGAGAAGATTTTTAATTTTCAGAAAGCTGACTTACTTTTGCGATCTCACGTTCTTTTACGACCGCAACTGTGACATTTGTTTCCCAATAAATTTGGTTAACAGCACTCGTGCACGTAAAGAACTACGGCAGCCCTATGTTTGCACTTTTAAAACTGAAATGATCCATGAAAAATTGAAAATCGTTCTAGAAAAAACGCATTCTTCACCCATAAGACTCTGGTGAAAACCCACAAAAAATTCATCAATTTGATCCATACTTTTAACAAAATTTAGTAATAAAATATCAAAAATTAACCGTTTTATATCAAGGGAAGAATATATAAAAATTTTCGGATTTCCGATTAACACATTGCAAATGATTCTTAAAAGGTTCAATATTTTTTCCTTAAACTTGCAAAATTGATCCACAGAATGTAACATATGTGCGTATTATCTATTAATTATTGTAAATGTTCCATAAATAAATTGCCAGGGACCCCTAAAAGTTTGTATAACAAATCATAGTCTTCAAAAAATGATTCATAACAAACCAACTTTGTGAACTTAACATTATTTGATCTCCCCGCAACTGCGACACATTCAAGAAATTTGGTAAAGAGCTCTTCTGCACATAAAGATCTTCAGGTTAAATTTATGACTTGATTAAACTGTTGTTTCAGAAAATTTGATTTAAATGATGCCGGGCAGACGCTTGCTGTCCAACTCGCTATCGCTCGTCGGACCAAACTAAAAAAAACATCCTCTGTTTGCATTATACCGGGCAAATGCTTGAATCAGCCGTTTGCCTGGAATCTAATCTACGCTATGTTAACACTTCGGATGTCGGAAACATCGACCGTTTAGTTCTTCAATCCTCACACGGCTACGCAAAAACTCCGCAATCCTTCTTTAGCAGTAATACTATATCCGGATACCTGAAAGAACGGACATGTAACTTAATTTGAGTAGTAACGCAGTTAGGGATCAATTTTACAATCTTTATGGATCAAAATTAACAAAAAATAGTGCCCCAAATGCAGGCATAATTTATGGATCATACCATATGGTTTAGCGAACAAAACTGATTTACTATGCATCATTATTATAAACTTATGGTTCATTATTCATCATTCTATGGATCATTGGCAATTTAATTATGGAATATTTCAAATACTTTATGGAACATGCGAATATATTTTATTGCACAAAGGATACATTCTATGGGTCAATTTTACAAGTTTAAGGAAAGTTATTGAACCTTTTATGGATAGTTTGCAATATGTTTATGGGTAATCCGTACAATTTTATGGATCATAGCCTAGATATATAACGGTACATTTTTGACATTTTATTGCTAAAACTTACATAAAGTATGGATCACATTGCTGTATTTTATGGATCATTTCTATTTTTTTATGGATTTTCACCAGAGTCTTATGGGTAAAAAATGCGTTTTTCGTGGCACGATTTTCAATTTTTTATGGATCGTTTATTACTTTTTATATGCAAAAGTACGTTTGCCCCCCCCCCCCCCACCCCCCCTCCCCTCCCCCCCTCCCTCCCCCCCCCCCCCACCCCCCCCACCCCCTTCTCCCTCCCCCACCCAACCCCCCCCACCCGCCCACCACCCCCACCCCCCCCCCTCCCCCCACCCTCCCCCCCCGGCCCCCCCGCCCCCCCCCCCCCCCCCCCACACCCTTCCTACCACCCCCCCCCCCCCCCCCACCCCCCCCAGCCCCCGAACAAGCCACCGACCCACCCCCCCCCCCCAGCACCAAGCAGAAAAAAAAGAACAAAAACGACCCCAACCGCCGCCCACCACCACAAAATTAAGAGGGTAACACACACGGCGCCCAACAAGAAAAAAATAAAACAAATATCCCACCCAAAACCACCCACATCTATTCGTTCCTGAAAGTTTTAAGAAAATCCGATTAAAAATAAATTTTTGGCGAACACTTTTGTCTGGTGCATTTTTTCGAGGCCTTATTGCGTTTTTAATATCCCAAATTAATTTTAATTTTTTCTTTTTTCCAAATCTTCACTAAACTTAATTTTTCCTGAAATTTGTCCTATCCACCCATATTTCTTCTTATTATTTTTACGTTCAAAAGTATTCACTGAATATGCTTCCACACTATTCAATGAATATTGTTAAATACAAATTGTCCCTTTGCGTACTCCCAAATAGGTTTTACAACTGTTACAACTGTATATCTAATGTTCTGAACTCAAGGACAGTTTGGATGACCTTAAAGATCTCAAAATTATCAAATAACGACTGTTGACCTTCGAAAAGTCTCATTCGATATTTTTGAATACAGAAGACTCCAGAAGACTCGTAATCTCGTAATCTCGTAATCCTAATCTTAAATAGCCCTATTACCTAGTGTTACAACTGTAGATCTTAAGTTCTGAACTAAAGTGCATTTTGGATAACCTAGAACATCCCAGAAAAATACAAAAATATTTAACGTTTATCAACAAGAATTTAAAATTACGTATACATATGGACCATATGCTCAAACAACGCTTTACACTATTAATAAGGCATAATTTTTTTCATCCTGAACTTCTTCATATTCAGGATGTTCTAGGTCGTTAGTTAGGTCTTATAATATGTTTTTTTTTTTATATTTTCCAGATATAAGCATTGATGTAGAACAAATTTGCTGAAGACAGTGTACACTTTTATTCAGTATGAGATTTTCACAGTCATTTTCCTTTTGGGGTCATATAGACTGTACCGAAAAGTATAAGCACACTTTCAAAATAACAAAAAGTCATAGTTTTTTTTTAGTTTTAATAATTTTATCATGCAAATCATATTTGTATTTGTGTTTTATAGGATATTTTACTCTCGTTTAATCGAAATATTTTATCATAGCCAAGACTCCTAACTTTTCCTCGAACATGACCCATTAGCTTCTGCACAGCGGTACCATTTTGACCACTTTTGGCCAATCTTTTTTTAAATTTTTGGATGTCGTCCGCCGGTTTTATGAATTTTCGAAGCTTTGCTTTGGTTAAAGCCCAAAAAGTCTTGATTGGCCGTGCCTCCGGGCAGTTCGGCGGATTCATGTCTTTCGGCACGAAACATACATTTTGACTTTTGTACCATTCTAAAGTGTCTTTCGCGTATTGACATGACGCCAAATCAGGCCAAAACACTACTTGACCTTCGTGCTGCCTGATCATCGGCAATAATCGCTTCTGGAGACATTCCTTAACGTATTTCTGAGTGTTCATCGTCTCCGTTGTGATGTACGGACTAGATGTTTTACCACACTCGCGTATTGCCTGCCAAACGATAACCTTTTTACCGAATTTTTCGGTAAAAATTGCCTTCTCCGTTTCGGGGATGTCTTTGTCTTCGCTTACAGTATAGAATTGTGGTCCGGGAAGCGTTTTGTAATCTAGTTTCACATACGTTTCATCGTCCATTATTATACATCCTGAATTTCTACACAATAACGAATCGTAGAGTTTGCGGGCCCGTGGTTTCGCGGACGCGGCCTGTTTTGGGTTCCTTTTGGGTTTTTTCTGCTTCCGGTATGTTTTCCCCCCCCCCCCTCCCCCCCCCTTCTCTACTCTCTCCTCCCACTCCCCCCCCCCCCCCCCTCCCCACCCCCCCCCCCCCTTCCCCTCCTTCCCCAACCCCACCCAACATTATTATTTACTTTTTTCCTCTCCCTAACTTCTCTTATTATATTTTTCTTATTCCAATCATCTTTTTTATTTCCATTTCCCCCAATTTAACTTTAAGTCCCCACCCCCCCCCTTTCCCCTCTTTTTTTTTTTATTATGTACCCCCCTTTTTTTTCCCTCTATTTTCTATTGAAATTTGGCAGCATAATTAATCATCAATTAAAAGGAAGATTTGAGCAATAAAAAATAAAAAAAAAGTGCCACTAAATAATTATGGCCTGTGCCAACAAATAATGTGTGATCAGCATTAAAAATTTAGAAATGAGCAATATTAGATGAGAAATGATCTTTGGATAATCTAATTGTGACCGGTAAATCTGTCAAATAAAGCAACAGCTATTAGTATATGTGCAAATAAATATGGCTTTATTTCCGCCAAATGATATAATTTGAGCACTAAACTACTCGCATGTGTCTTGGAATTTTTATTTGATTTTCCCATAAAAATAGTAAAATGAGCAATAAATAACTGAATAACCACAATAAAAAAAACTCAAATGTCCTAGGTAGTAGATACAGTTACCCATCTTTAAATTCAAAAATAATTTGATATCGTGAAAACTTTCCCATGAAATATTCAACAACACCATTTGAAAACTAAATGGGTTCCAGAGAGCAGAAAATAAATCCAGGCAAAAAATTGGGAATGAGCCATAAAAAGTTGTGATGTGTTTTAGGACAAATAAAAAAAATCATATGGAAGAGGTAAAATGAGCAATGAATATTCAATAATGCGCAAAAGACAATGATATTTTTGCAAATGGACTTATGAACGTACACATTCCAAATAAGAGCTGTTGAGCTTCGACAATTGATATTTTTATCAAATGATATGTTGAGTTTACCAATAACCATAAGACTGTCACTTGAATGGAAAAAATATTGATACTTATAAATACGGTTGATAAATGTATCCATGCCAAGGAAAAGTACAACAATCAACCTGTGATAATTTTGAAATAGTCATCAAACCATTATCAATGTTCAGGCGCACAAATAAAAACAGCATTCGGAAATAAAAAATATGATCAATTTTATAATATAAAGCAGCACTTAGAAAAAGACTACTCATTTAAATGGCTTAAATTTCTCAAAGCAGATTGGTAACAACGCCAGTAAATTCTTATTGTTGACGAACATAATTCGTCATTCAAACGTCCTTGTAATTGATCTACTCATCCACCACACCGCGATTCCACACAGTTCAAGGGATTACCAATGGCACTTTTTATGGCTCATTCCCAATTTTTTGCCTGGATTTATTTTCTGCTCTCTGGAACCCATTTAGTTTTCAAATGGTGTTGTTGAATATTTCATGGGAAAGTTTTCACGATATCAAATTATTTTTGAATTTAAAGATGGGTAACTGTATCTACTACCTAGGACATTTGAGTTTTTTTTATTGTGGTTATTCAGTTATTTATTGCTCATTTTACTATTTTTATGGGAAAATCAAATAAAAATTCCAAGACACATGCGAGTAGTTTAGTGCTCAAATTATATCATTTGGCGGAAATAAAGCCATATTTATTTGCACATATACTAATAGCTGTTGCTTTATTTGACAGATTTACCGGTCACAATTAGATTATCCAAAGATCATTTCTCATCTATTATTGCTCATTTCTAAATTTTTAATGCTGATCACACATTATTTGTTGGCACAGGCCTTAATAATTTAGTGGCACTTCTATCTTTTTTTGGTGCTTTTTCTGAATTACTAAGTGCAGGTAAATATTTTAGTCATTGTTTTTTTTTGTGGTGTGTTTTGTTTTTTTTTTTTTTTTTTTTGTTTTTTTTTTTCCCGAGTTTGTGTGCTTTGGTGGGTGGGTGCGGGGGGACAGCCGGGCGCCAAAAAAATTTTGCGCGCATGCCCCGCAAATCCGTATCTTTCTCATCCTTCCCTCCGCGGGGGGCGGGGAATGGTACATTCTACGGTGTCTCGTGTTTTAAATAGGTACCACGAACGTTTGACCATCGATCAGAAAGAAAAAAAAAGTGGCAAAAATGGATCTGCGTAAAGTGTCACAAGCGGGTAGTTCAAGCTTTCAAGAGGAATCCCAACAGTTCAGTTCGAGATGTGGCGAAGAAACTGAATCTAACCAAAACTTTCGTGCAAGATGCGAAAAAACGTGAAGGACTACACATGTACAAAGTCCAAAAGGTGCCTAATCGCGATGAACGGCAGAATACGGGAGGTAAAACACGTGCACGGAAGTTCTACACCCAGATGTTGACGAAACCACATTGCCTCGTTATGGATGATGAGACGAATGTAAAAGCAGACTTCCAGCAGCATCCGGGGCTCCAGTTTTTCACTGCTCATCATAAATTCGATGAATTCCCTGAGGATGTTAGAAAGCAGAAGATGTCAAAGTTTGCCAAAAAATATATGATTTGGCAAGCAATTTGCTCGTGTGGAAAACGGAGCACCCCATTCGTGACAACTGGAACGGTCAATGGGCAGGTGTACCTAAAAGAATGCCACCAAAAGCGTCTACTTCCTCTTCTGAGGTCACGCAATGGTCCCACAATTTTCTGGCCGGATTTAGCCTCGTGCCATTACTCGAAAGAGGTTTTGAAGTGGTACAAGGCTAAGGAGGCCAATTTCGTGCCAAAGCATCTCCACCCCCGAACGCACCGGAACTGCGGCCAATTGAAAAATACTGGGCCATCATGAAGCAGGCACTTTGGAAGCATCCTAAGGAAGTAAAATCGGAGGAATATATGAAGAAAAAATGGATTGCAAAAAAAAATTGGTCCAAATGTTGTACAGGACCTTATGAGTAGTGTTAAGAAGAAGGTACGTGCATTTGGATATGGAATTGAAATTGAATAAAACAAACATGGGAAAATATTCATAACATGTTTTATTTTACTCCCTTAAAGTTTGAAGACGAATTTTGCCGAATATTTGTGTGTGTCGCAATTTGATTCCGTACACCCTTTACAAAAAAACAACCCCACCCAAAACACCCTACAAACACTCCTTCCCTCAATAAAACAAAAAAAAAAAAAAAAATAACCATTTTTTTTTAAAATATTTAAAATATACCCGCCCACCCCCCCCCTCTTAAAACACATCGTAAAAATATATATTTTTTATTTTTGTAAAAAAATAAAAAAAAAAAATATATTTAACATCCTGAAAATAATGTAATAGGAAATTAAATTAAAGAAGAATTTATTTTCTTGTCAAGAGTCGCTCCAGCGTTGGGAGTTATCACTTAGCTCATTTTGTTGCTTTCCAACCGGATTTATAAAAGAGCTGTTCAAGAATGATAAAATAAAATCCGGGTGTGAATACTTTATCATGAAACCATAATGAACATTGCGCGGATTTTCAGAATAATTTATATCAGTGCTATCAATCATGAGAAAAGTTACCTAATAAATTCGCTTCCAGGGCATACTCAAACGGAGTCACGTGTCTGCTAGCCGCTAGATGTGTCCAATTACTAGGTTCGTTATTTTTTTTTTCACGCTTCCCAGCACCGCGGTGTTCAACCATCAGGTTATCTCTTCAAAACACTCTCTGAAATCGAATAATCACCAGCCCGCCACTACCGAATCAATCACCGGAACACCACATAAATCTCGCACACCCTGCAATCAACAGCAGCAACAACTCAACATCCGACGAGTGGTGCTAATACCAGAGTAAACTTTTTTTTTCCTATCGTCGTGTTAATTCAATTTACACCACCCACACGACAATTTAAATCATGGCTTTTCTTGACTTTCCAGCTCTTCTGCCAAGCCCTGCAGTATGTAGCTTTGGTAAGAAACTCCGAACAACTTGAAAGCACTTTGGTACTCCACTATCCACTATCGGCTTCCTGCCAGCTTTTTCACCAAAAGGGAAAAGTTCTTCCACAACAATTTTCCTTTACTCAGCATCCACTGAAACTATCCCGTGCCAAAACACGCTTTGGCATTCCTCGGACTGATGCTACTGCTGCTGTTGTTGGTCCCCGGCTTTGACACTAATAAATGAAGTCCTACAATTTATTCCAACGACAACGCAGTCTTCCAAGGGGCTTCTCTCAACGTCGACGACGACACAGTGGAGTCTGCCTTCGGGGCCAATTCTACTGGATGCACACTCCCTGCCTCAAGTTCATTATGTTGCATTGAATTATCATGTTTTCTTCTTCTGAGCGCAGCACTTCAGGGCTCTTTTGTTTTCCAATAAATTTCACCTTTTGATTGCACCTTGGTGTCTTCTTCACCCTGAGACTGCAACCGAGGTTTTAGTTGCAAGCAAAATCTAATTAGCAAACTTTTCTCATCTCAAGGACCGCGTATTTCGGTCGCATAAACTTCCATCTGTTTCCGGTGCTGGCAGAAGCAGGCCACTTTCGAAAATTCGCTAATTTCCTACACTCTAAACTGAAACACTTCTTCACCTCTAGGAGGCCACTAACAACCGAATCCGATTGGACACCGCCAGTGAGTCAGAAATCCACTTCCACTGCAAGGCTAATATTCCATTTTCCAGGCCGATGAGTTCAAGACACCGTTTCGGTTGGCTTGCTAGGCTAGGTAAGTAGGGTTACCTATCTCAGACTCTGCCTCTAACTCCTAAGCTCGGTTAGAAACTGATTCCTCTTCAAGTGAAGGACATCACCAGCAATGTTGCTTGGGCACAGCATCCGCGAAGGTTTATGCCACGCGCTCCCGCTGTTTGTTTATTTTAGACTGGCGTCCGTTCGGTCGTTGCGTGAGGACTCGAACCATTCACGACCAATTCGTTAAGGATCAAAATTAAATCCGTGAGAGAGAGACACACACATTAAAAGCAAAAACCCATCGGAGAACATCGCATCACCGCCAGGAGAGCGAATGAGTGTACATTTCCCGGGATGAGATTTCCCATTTTCCGCCATAAACCTCGCACGTTGTGTCGTCTTCGTCGTTGTCAGTGCGGAGAGAATCTCAGAGAATTGCTATCAGTGTATGCGTGTTAACATGTGGAGGCAAGTAGGATGTCCTGTGCCGGAGTGATAAAGCGTGCACGAGAGGAAATAGACAAAGATCCTGTATTACGGTTCATTTCCCCATCTGCAACGACGTCGACGACCGTTAGAAAGCACATGCTGTGAGTACCTACACATATCAGTCAACCGCGCGATGATGAATGAAAGTGATAAAAGTGTAGGTGGATGCCGAATTTGCGTCTGTTGTCGAAAGATACATAAATACTAAGTTTAACATTGGATCTTTGGAATGATCAAAAATTCAGACGCGTTGAGAAGGTGGTTTCTGTCTATTTGGCGGTTTCTTCTTAACAGTTTGATTGATTGTTTTTACTGCAGTCTTAAGAAGGTTTGAATAACAATCCTCGGAAAAAGCGCTGCTTTAATTTATCGAGATGCCTTTAGCGTCGGTCGCGAGTGATTCCTTCATCGCAAAACAGCATAACCAATAAAGTTCGATCATACGGTGATGGACAATATAATAACATATGTAACATAAGTCCTGGGAAAAATTCAAAAGCATGGTACTTGAAATCAAACAATCTGATTTTAAAATGCTCTTCAGGGTATTTTATTCTATTAATAAAGTGTTGAAAAATATATTTACAGTACGCTCAATGGACCATTATCTTCGATTTTACGCAGTGTACGGCGAACATGTTGAATCAGGTTCTGGACGGTGTCTATGTCTATTTCTTTCATCTTCCGCTTGATTCGATTAACCAATTGTTGCTCATTGTTAGCTTCCCAGCCATTGTCGTACACCATACGTTTGAGAACACTCCAAAAATTTTCAATTGGACGAGCCTGAGGCACGTTAGGTGGATTGTCCCTTTTCGGTACAAATGGTATGTTTTGCTCAGTTAGCCAATCTAATGTTTTTTTCCCGTAATGACAGCTTGCAAGATCCGGCCAAAACATGATTTCGTCGTCAGCGTGATATTTGTTGATGAATTGCTTCAATTTCGGCAAGCATTGGCTGATATACACGTCAGAATTGACAGCTTTGGCCTTGTTTGGGCGTATCAAAGGCACCGAGATACCCTTCGATGACATGGCTGCCCACACCAACACCTTTGGCTCATATTTCGATTTGCTGGCATATTTAACATTGTTTGGTGTTCCACGTTTTTTAAAAAAAAGGGGAAAGGAAAAAAAAAATTCACAGAAGAAAGCGCATATAAAGGGGAAAAATTTTTTATAAAAAAAAAAAAAAAATTTTTTTTTAAATTAAAATAATAAAAAAAAAAAGGAAAAATATTCAGTTAGGCTTCCGCTTTTCCAAATCCGAATTGCCGGGCCTTACGCTTGACCCCTGCCATCAGATTTTGTACAGCCACCTTGTCCACCTTCTTCGCCGCAGAAAGCCAGTTTGCCTTGAACTGCTGCTCGTCCTTAGCAGTTTTTTTGGTCTTCTTTAGGTTCCGCTTGACAATAGCCCAGTATTTCTCAATTGGGCGGAGCTCTGGCGTGTTGGGAGGGTTCTTGTCCTTGGGAACCACCTGCACGTTGTTGGCGGCGTACCACTCCATGGCCTTTTTACCGTAATGGCAAGATGCCAAATCCGGCCAAAACAGTACGGAACAACCGTGTTTCTTCAGGAAAGGCAGCAGACGTTTATTCAAACACTCTTTCACGTAAATTTCTTGGTTGACAGTCCCGGAAGCTATGAAAATGCTGCTTTTCAAGCCACAGGTACAGATGGCTTGCCAAACCAGATATTTCTTTGCGAACTTTGACAGTTTCGTGTGCTTGAAAATATCTGCTACCTTTCCCCTTCCTTTTGTCGTATAAAACTCCTGTCCCGAAAGCTGCTTGTAGTCGGCTTTGACGTAGGTTTCGTCGTCCATTACCACGCAGTCAAACTTCGTCAGCATCGTCGTGTACAGCCTCCGGGATCGCGCTTTGGCCGTCGTATTTTGTTTATCATCGCGATTTGGAGTCACTACCTTCTTGTAAGTCGATAGTCCGGCTCGTTTTTTGGCTCGATGCACGGTTGTAGACGATACACCCAGCTTATTTGCGGCATCTCGGAGAGATAGGTTAGGGTTTCGCTTGAAACTACCGGCAACTCTCTTTGTCGTCTCAGCGGCTTCCGGTTTTCGATTTCCCCCCGATCCAGACTTCCTGGCTGTCGACAAACGTTCCCCAAACACTTTAATTACATTTGTAACGGTTGATTTGGCAACTTTTAGCGATTTTGCCAACTTTGCGTGCGAGTAGCTCGGATTTTCGCGATGCGCGAGCAAAATTTTGATACGCTGCTCTTCTTGCTTGGACGGCATTTTGCAAAACAAAAGAGTAAAACCAAAAACAAAAAAAAAACAAATACAAAACACCCACACACACACACCCAACAAAAAAGGGGGTTTTAAGTTTTTTAAATAAAAAATAGAAAGAAATACGTCAAGTTGATATTGACCAAATTTTGACCGTATCGCCCTTTAGAAACCATCGTTGCCACTCAATTCATGGTGCGAAATCGTGAAGTAAGATTCATCATCCAAAATTATGCACTTTCCATTTGCAAAATGCTCGCGACGAAGTGCACGGCAGCATTTTGGTATTTTTTCGAGTTGTTGCTGTGTATATTTTGGTACACGCTGACGTTTCCGATAGATTACGTTATGTTTCCTCAAAATCCGATGGACTGTCATGTTTGAAACCTGAAATTTTCGTGCTAATTTGCGTGTTGATTGACCAACCTTGTTTTCAGCGCTTGACAGCAGTTTTTTCGTTGTTCTGGCACTCAATTTTGTTGGGCGACCACTTTTCTTTTTATTTTCCGGTTCTTTACCATCACGACAATCTTTAAAAACACGGTATATTGTTGATTTTGATATTGGCTCGTCTTTGAACACGCTCAAAATTTCACTTGTACTAAGCCGTCCAAAAAAGTTGGCGACTTGTGCTCGTAAATCCAGCTTGTACGACATTTTTAATGGAAACTACTGCGCAATTTGAGTTTGACAGTTCAGTAGGAACACAGATGAACGTGACAAGTACATTGGTTGACATCTGTGTGTTTGTTAATGCTGTCAAATAAACGCCTGAAAGTATTCCCAGGACTTATGTTACACATGTTAATACAAACCCCATTTTCCCCCCCACGGGTGTGTGTGTGTGGTTTCTCTTTTATCTTTCTCACCCAAAAAATCCGGCAACACCATACACAACCACATAAAAAAACATCAAAAAATTTTAAATTTTTCTCGCCCCCCTCCAAAGTGTACCCCGGGCCCCTGCATGTTACCAACGTTTGACAGTATGCAACATATCCCGGGCCTTATTTGAATAAGGCCCATCTGAAGTTTGTTACTACGGGTACGAGCGCCAGTATTGTTTACAAACAATGAATCTTTTGATGTTTGGATGTTCGAGATGTTGGCTACAGCAAAATGACTGCCCGCCAGGTCCCTGGATTGTACAGACAACACTTACGACCAAACAATTAGACCACCTTTTGATTTCCATGGTTTAGGTCATGCTGATGAACTTGAAAGACGATCTGAATGATGAATCGCACATCAAAAATCAAAATTCAGATCCTCAAATTTGAACATTATCTTATTTGAATTAGAATGAAGAATTATGGATTTAATACAGATGAAAATCCAGGTAACTTCTACAAGCTGAGTGGAAATTCCTGTCAGTGAAGTATACGGTCATAAAAATAAAAAGCTTGCATGAATTTTAATTTTCTATGTATTTATTATTTGCTATATCTTGAACTCTCTACTTACCTTCATCGGTGCAAACATATGGAGGGAAGATGACAGGGTCGTTTTATGTCGACTCTATCTGACACTGCACCTTATAGCATAAGCAGAACAACATACACTGAAAGGTTCATTAATCAGGGTCTAAGTCAATCAGTTACATCAACTTCACCAATTCTACAAAGTTTGAAGGAAGAATTTAATTTTCTGCGTTATCTAATGCTCATAAAGGGAATGCTAGATTTGGCATAAATTAATGGGATATTTCATGTAAATTTAAGCCGGATATCACTGAAAGCAGGTCTGTTGTATGGAAGATTGTAAACAATTTTGTATGCTGTATTAAAGGTTGCAAACAATTACGAAAAAATTAATTAATTTTAACAAGCGCGTAAAATCTCCCCTAGTTTAATTGCAGGCCAAAGGAGGCGTAAACAACGAAAATGTTTGCTATCTTTCATGCGCCATGCAACAAAATTTGCAATCTTTCATCCAACAGGCTAGATTCAGGCGTTATCTGGCTTAAATTTACATGAAATATCCCATTATTTTCTGCCAAATCTAGCATTCCCTTTATGTGCATTAAATAACGCAGAAAATTCAATGTTTGTTTTTAATAATTATCATTTTAATTATATAAAAAAAAAAAAAAAATAAATATAAATATTAATTATTAATTAATAATTAATATACAACCTACAAACAACATAAATTTCTCTCTCTCCTGCCACCCACACCCCAAACCCCCCTCCCCACCACATAAGAATGAGATAAAAGAGATAAGAAAAAAAATCAAACACACCACATCTCGCGGGTGTAGTTTTCCTCCCCCCCACACAAAATATTTTACCACATCATTTTTTTCTTGTTCACTGACTTTTCACAAAAAAGAAAACCCCCCCGCAAAAATCCAAAATTTTTTAGTTTTTACACCAGGGGTTTTAAATGAACTTTTTTTACCAAAAAACCACCCCCCCCAAAGTGAGCCCCCCCCACCACCAACATTATTCTACAGTTCCAACCAACCCGAAGGATAAAAAAAAAAAAAAAAAAAATCTCTCCTTTTTCCACCACCGTTTCAAATAGTTTAAAAAAAGGGGGGATAAAAAAACAACAAAAAAAAAGAAAAAAACTATAAGGGACAGCCCAATGGGGTTGTACGCAAAGTTGACGTAGGACTACACAGCAATCGAATTCCCATACACGTCAGGGCCATCTGCTAATTGATTTAAGTCAGTCTTTAGAAAGCATTTGGTGGCTCTTAATTATGATACGGCCCCGGTTGTATTTTCTACGATGGTTGAGAGGGCCACTATCTTGGTTGGTTCATTGGTTGTTCAACGCTATTAATTCCGGGACGCGGCGTTTAAAGCAATGCCATGTTCAGCCGGGCGCGGTAATGGAAATTTCAAACAGCCCAAGAGAAAATGTTAACCAAATAAACTCTTTAATTGGAAAATTGATTTGGTCGTCCTGAAAAGGACGGATTTAGTTGACGGTGGAGAAAAAGTTCGCGATTGAACTTGGGCTTTCTTTCTTGGTTCATCTCGTGGGATGATTGATTCTTGTCTCGTTGTCACGGGCGGCTTTTTCCCGCCAAATTGTAGGCTTCAGCAGCCATGTTCCTCACAGCGAGGTTGACGGAAGCATCGGCAACAACAGCCAACTGCAACAACGTCTCTCTGGGCAGCGACTGCTCGCCGCCGCCAACTGCGATCCTAAGACCACTGCACAGCTTAACGACTGTCGTAAGACTTAATAAAATTTTCTGCTAAAAGCTATGAGGTAAAGGGGTCGGATGCTAGTGCACTAAAGAAGGCGGTACAAACGAAGGCAATGTGATACAAATTGCACCAAAGGGGACGAAATTCGGTTATTGCGCCACAAAAATTAGTTTTAATTACTGCACGCTAGACAGATGATTTTCTTAACAGAAATATGCCTTAATTATTTGCTATCACCAGCAACTAATCCCGCTACACACAACCAGGAACACAACTACAACACCAACACACTACAACTACAACGAACTCAACCACATGGTCCTACACACTACACACCCACACACTACCTACCCTCCCAACGATCTGAAGTGTCGAAGTTCGGTTCGAATTATCCGTTCTAGAATTTCGTTCGTTGGTTGTTCAACGTTCTTTGTCATTTGCTCCGGGACGCGGCGTTTAATTAATGCTATGTTCAGCTGGGACGCGGTGATTGAAATTAATTTGAAACAGGAAAAGAAATTTTTTTAACCAAACAACTCTGTAATTGGAAAATTGATTTAGTCGTCCTGAAAAAGACGGATTTAGTTGATGGGGGAGAAACATGGTTCGCGATTGAACTTGGGCTTTCTTCTTGGTATTCTTGGTTCAGCTACTCGTCGTTGCGGGTGGCCATCTGCAGGTGACGTGGGATAGTTGATTCTTGTCTCGTTGTCACGGGCGGCTTTTTCCCGCCAAATCGTAGTCTTCAGCAGCCATGTTTTTCGCAGCGAGGTTGACGGGAGCATCGGCACCAACGCCTCTCTGGGCAACGACTGCTCGCCAGTGCTCGGTTCGAATTATCCGTTCTAGAATTTCGTTCGTTGGTTGTTCAACGTTCTTTGTCATTTGCTCCGGGACGCGGCGTTTAATTAATGCTATGTTCAGCTGGGACGCGGTGATTGAAATTAATTTGAAATAGGAAAGAAATTTTTTAACCAAACAACTCTGTAATTGGAAAATTGATTTAGTCGTCCTGAAAAAGACGGATTTAGTTGATGGGGAGAAACATGGTTCGCGATTGAACTTGGGCTTTCTTCTTTGGTATTCTTGGTTCAGCTACTCGTCGTTGCGGGTGGCCATCTGCAGGTGACGTGGGATAGTTGATTCTTGTCTCGTTGTCACGGGCGGCTTTTTCTTCCGCCAAATCGTAGTCTTCAGCAGCCATGTTTTTCGCAGCGAGGTTGACGGGAGCATCGGCACCAACGCCTCTCTGGGCAACGACTGCTCGCCATAGCTGCTGCCGGCTACGGTCCAACAGCAGAACCTACTCTGCACAGCTCCACGACCACCGAAAACTAAATCAAAATGCGAAGGTGTACCCGTTATATAACATTCATGGCTGCCTAGGAGACGTTCGTTACTTAAATATGAAATCTGTGCTAGAAAAGTACTGTGTATTTGGTAAATTTACTCTGAAAAAATCGACATTATAAGACATTACCTTATATTTGCGTTAATTTCAATAGTTGAATGTTATAAATCAAAAGATTTAAATATTGGAATTGAAGCGTAAAAAATGTCCCGATCGATTGGTGAAAAACATGTTGTAAATCGATCGTGAAATGACTTAGTTATAAACGTTCAAAACCTATATATTTTTCGTGACGCTCCAAATTTTCGCAATTCGAACGTGTACCCCAGTATTGAAAACACAGACGTCCTACGTCAAAACGCTTCGATCTCACCAACGTACGAACCGTGAAGAAAATGCATCTCCCCAAAACAAGGAGTTAATTTTCAGGATGTTAGTTGTCAGTATAGTCATTTGCCACGAATCGAGCCAACGAAGAACCGAAAGTGTTGATCGGTCGAAACAACGTTTATTTGCTGGCACCCATCGAGTCCCGAGTAGGCAGACCTAACGAGCATAAGGTGGGCCCCATAGTGGAAACGAACGCGATGCGACGCGATCCTTATCGAAGCGATTTTCAACGCGGTTTAATACCCATAGTGAACACGATTAGAAGCGCGATATGATGCAAATGAGATGTCGAATTTGTCGTCCTTGCTCCCCCGCTGTTTAAATAGACGACGGAGCTTGACGTCAAACTCCTTTAATCATTTACACAGTGAAAGAATGAAAAAGACGACACAAAAGGCGTGTTCTGTTCAACTACTTCAAGCCAAACATTGCATTAGATACTATGTAATATTTTTGTCAAATGATTTACCAAATTTCCTATCACAGTTTTCAAATCGAAGCAAGGAACGTCTTGCATCATCTTCTTCTTTGTATTAGGAGAGGGACTTTAATAAATCATGTCATTCGTCTCTCCATGTACGTCTCGCATGCAGCATCCACCAGGGTTGCCACATGCACAGATTTATCTAGACTGACACAGATTTATTTCATTTTTTTGATACAGATATCTGTATGTAAAGATTACAGATTTTTGAGATAAACCAAGATTTTTAAGTTTTTGATAATTGCTTGTTCACTTAAAAACCCAAAATTTATAATATGTGTGCATTTCAAGATCCAACTTTTTACCAATTCTACTTTCATTGTGTTGTTTAAGGCCCACGAAGCAAAACAAAACGATTGACACCGACACCAACAACCAATAGGAAACTAGCGATTTAAAATTGGCACCTGACACCTTGCACCACGCAATACATTCTTCCGCTTTCCTGTTCAAGAATCTTTGTTTTTACTTTGATCCGCGTTGTTAATTTAACAAAACATATGAAAGGTTCTTCGATGTGAGCTAAATTTTTAGGGGCACACTTAAGTGACAGCCGACAGTTTGAAAGTCAGTTTGTGCGTGTGCCTCAAAATGATTTCTTCATAAACTTTTTGAGATAATCTTTAAATTTTTTTAATAGAATTTCTCAAAGATTCTATGAGAAGTTCTCAACCATTCCTTGAGATATTCCTTCTGGCGTTTCTATAGGTATTCTTCAGGAGTTTGTAGGCATTCCTCTAGGCATTTTTTTCAGGAGTTTCTTCTGGCATCTCATCGGCAGTATTTCAAAACATTCTTGTGGTGATTTTCTTTTGAACTTGTACAGTTTTGTGATTCTAAAGGAATCTCTGGAGGACACCTGAAAGAACTTCACAAAAACTATAAGATAATTCTTGGAGATAATCTTGATTTGTTTGGAGAAATCTAAGAAGAATGTTTTGCATGAGTTCCATAATCTCATTTATTTAATTCTGAATTTCAAAAAATCCGCAAAGGGTTTTGTAGAAATATTTTTTAAATTTTGTCTAAGATGTCTGAAGGCATTCTAAAATATAGTTCTCCAAAAAATACATCAATAATTTCTTCAAGTATTCCGCTGGAGAAGTATTTTTCACAGTGTTCCTTGCGAGAATTTTTTACGGAGATTTCTACAAAAAAATACTGTTCTTCCAATTTTAAAGCATTTTCATGCATTCATTAAGAGGAATTTTGGAAAGTTGGAATAATGTTCTCGATGGTTATTTTTGCTATTCAAAGCGTAGTTGTTTCGAACATGATTTTTTGTTATCTTTAATGAGCTATGGATCAGATGGAGCATCGGTAATAATGGGTTCTGACCGATCCGTCCAGAAGCTTCTGAAACGTGACTATCCCAATTTTATAATTATCAAGTGTACTACGCATACGAAAAGCTGCCTTTGTACCTGGAACAGTAGATCAGTTCCGATACAATTCAAGGAATTACAGATGATACTAAGTATCTTGGAATTGAAACCTTTAAAAGTTCTGCATCCATTCACCACCAGATGGCTATCGTTCGAGCCAATTGTCAAAAGGAATTTGGAACGGTTTTCGGATCTTTTCTCGTTCCAAGCCAACTGCGGCAACAATCAAGCCACACAGCGCATTTTCTGTCAGTCTAATGACAGGATGCCCATTATCAATAAAGCGAACCGTATCTTCCAGTCAGAAGTTCCGGAATTCCCGAACATGTGCAATCAGCTGAAGTCTCACCTATGGTTCTCCTTGTAAAGATGTGTGAGAATGATTACCTAAGCCATGTGACGGATTTTGGAGTTTTTTATTTAGAGAAATATCTTCGTAAATCGGAAATATATATATCGGGGTAGCAGCAGGAGAAATGCTTAGTTCCGAAACTCTCGATGATACCAGAAAGGAGGCTTTCTCGATCTGCTGTGCTACCTATACCGAGTTGGTTAAACAGATCACTAAGAGCTTCGATCTGAACGAATCCAGTTCTGATTAGTGCATCAAGCGTTGACCCCAAGATGCTGCACACTTTGAAGGAGTTCTACTGGATCAGATCTTCTTTGAAAGCGGTGATGAACAGGCCATAGAAAATGAGTTTCGTGAGCTGAGGACGGCAATCATCGGCAAGGAAATTGAGGTGGAAGAATCGGATGACTTGAAAACCTGTTGGAGAAAACTGCTGTGTTTCAAACGAGCAGATGGGAAGAATGCTTTTCACTTGCTAAGAAAGTTCATTGCGAACTTTCTACTAATTCCTGTACTACTAGTTTCCTTTAGAAAGAATATCCGTTTTGCTGTGGTGTGATGTAGGGAAACCGATAAATACACTTAAGCCCTATTGAAAAGATCGTTTTGTATCGGTCAATCACAATAAGTGTGTTCTGATGAGTATATAGGGGAACTGGCCCCATATTAATCTCATTGTTCCTATATTCATCCTACGATGAATCAAACAATTGGGCAGTTGAAGGATTAGTTAGTAATGTTTGTTGCAGTTATTTAACGTTAGCAAACATTATTAAAAAACGAAAACGATCCTTCGACTGCCCAATTGTTTGATTCATCGTAGGATGAATATAGGAACAATGAGATTAATTTGGGGGCAGTTTCCCTATCTGTTTTATTTTGCATTCAACTCAATTGCTATTATAAAAAAGAAGTGCATAAGCAGGCATCTGAAAAGTTTTTATTCTACTTTTACAGCAGAAAGTTTAAAGCTAAGATTTTTGCCAAGATTTTCTGCAGTAAAACACAGATAAACAAGATTTTTTTGGCAAAATTTAAAGATGGGAATGAAAAATAATGTGGCAACCCTGAATGAGAACGGTATAAAACGCACACTTAGGAAAAATTTGCCTCATTCGTTTGGCAGCATTGAAGCTGTGCGGAGCTGGTCGCAGCTGCTTCATTCGTCCGACAGCGGAGCTGGTCGCAGAGACAGCTGGTGGTCGCGTAGCAGTGGTGGTGGTAAGTACCAAGGGTCTCCCAAACAGCGATCGTCGCGATGAGGTAAAAATGGCGGATTATGGGGGCGCACAATCGTTTTTGACGTAGACTACGTCTTACGGCAAGGGTAGGGTGTCAAATGAAAATCTAAAATATTGCGACCGTCACGAAAAACCGTACGTTTTGTACGCGAATAACCCAAATAATCCACGATAGAGTTACATGATTTCTTCCTCAATCGGTCGTAAATTTTACCGCGCTCCAATTCAATTGTCAAACATTATTCTCAAACAATAGTAAACTATTGAAAATAACGCAAATATAAGGTGATGTCTTATAATGTCATTTTGCAGAGTAAATTTACCAAATTTCCTATCACAGTTTTCAAAACGAAGCAAGGGACGTCTTGCATCATCTTCTTCTTCTTTGTATTAGAGAGGGACTTTAACCAATCATGTCATTCGTCTCTCCATGTACGTCTCGCATGCAGCTGAGACCGGTATAAAACGCACACTTAGGAAAAATTTGCCTCATTCGTTTGGCAACATTGAAACTGTGCGGAGCTGGTCGCTGGTCGCAGGCAGCTTTTGGCAGGCAGCTGGTCGCAGCTGCTTCATTCGTCCGGCAGCTGGTGGTCGCGTAGCAGCAGGCTCTCCCAAAAAGCAATCGTCGCGATGAGGTAAAATGGCGGATTATGGGGGCGCACAATCGCGTCGGTTTGTGCAAGCCGCCATCTTACCTCATCGTGGCGATTGTTTCACCGCGACTTCGAAAACGCTGCTGTTTGGGGGAAAGCGTCCTTGGGGGCGAGCAGCAGTAGGAGGAAATAATCTGTCCTTTTGAGGACAATAAATTACAATAAAAGAGTTGTTTATTAAAGAACTGATCTTAAATTTAGTTCGGTGCTCGATGGAGAGCCGTCAGTTAAAATTTTACCCAGCTGGTTGGCGCAATCCACAAATTGATAATCTGTCCTTTTGAGGACAACCAATTTAATTAAAAGAGTTGTTTATACAAGAATTGAACTTTTATTTCGTTTGGTTTGTGCGCCTAATATCATGATGCCAATTCGTTCGCCGCAACTGCAAAAACGCCTCCATGGAGGGCAAGCCGTCGGGAAAATTTTACCCAGCTGGTTGGCGCAACCCACTAATAAATAATCTGTCCTTTTGAGGACCACATTCGTCGTGCTCGTGCATTTCGACAGCCGTATCCTTTTCTTGGTCTCCATTTGTACCAAACATGCGCAGATACTCATCGACTGTTTGCTCGAACTTGAAGTCGCAATCGTATTCTTTCCGCTTCTGTAGAAGTACGCTTTCATACTGATCGTACAACTGTAGGAACTTCTGGCAATCAAGAATCTCGCACATCTCACTACGAAACGGAAGAAACAGCAGCACTATCTCGCGCTTGTAGTCGATGAGCTCGTTCATTGAGTACGACCGACAACGCAATACGTGCGCAGTGTTACGACGACTGTACGTGTTCGACGTTTTCTGTACTTTCGCGTAACACGCAGCAAAATCTGCAAGACATACATCCTCTAGCCCTTCGCGTGCTTATTCGCGACTGCCAACTAACAAAAATATCATTAATTATTGACATTGAATTTCCAAACAGACCCTGAACAATCCATAACGCGATAGAGATAATGGTCTCGAGCTGGTCGATCATATCAACACCATCACTACAGCCAGCACAACCGTTGTCCTTTCATTATACCGACATTCAAACCAAACGGCCATTTCCAAGGCCGCCAAATAATTTCTAAGAAGCGAATCATAGAATGTTCTAACATACACACTTAGAAAATTTTATAGTATTCGGTAATACTTTACCGAACTTTCAACAGCTGAACGTTGGGTAATCCGATTTAACGGATTTCGCTAAAATTTGAAAAGTTCCGGTAATTTTTTTACCGGAATACTGTAAAATTTTCTCCGAAATCCGGAAGCTGTTGAAAGTTCGGTTAAAAATTACCGAATACTGTAAAATTTTCTAAGTGTGTACTTACTCACTTACTTATGACAACCCTTAGAACAGTACCTGCGTTTTAATGTTCCACTACGAAACCAATGAAACTAATCAAACGATTTAACGTAGTCTACGTCAACCGGTCGTGAGTTATACACAACCCCACTGATTTTTTGTTTTTGGGATTTACTGTAGGATTGAAGCCAATTAGATTACGTTTTTAGCGGGCAGGGAATTATGAAAAGTGTGGCAAGCAATGCCAAATAATAAGAACTAAAATACGTGTCAAGGGAGAAGGGAGGTTTTTTTCAGCATTTCCTAAAGTTGTTGTGATGTGATGTGCTATTCAATTAAGAGACTATTCTACAATGATCAAAAAATGATTGATCGAATTGGATGAATGTATATACATGCTCGCCCGAATCTATTTTACCATACATATTACTGTAGCATATTTTGACCATTTTTAGTGCCATTGTGCGGCGAATAAGGGAGAGATGTAAAGAATATGAGACAGGCTTTCCCCATACATCGCGAGTACAGGACGGTTGAAAAAATTCTCGATCGGTGATATTTCCGCAGCTTATAGTACAATAAATTTAAAAAAATGAAGACATATTGGTTACGAGGCCGAATGACACCTGACAAACACTTAGTCATTAACAAATACTGTACTGCAAGTTTAAGTACCATCCAATGTCCATAAATACGCAACAGTCCCATTATCATAGGGAATAACGCAATTTTGTTGGTTTTTTTTTCCCGTTAAGGATACATTTCGATGATATTTCTTATTTTTTTAGAAGCGTAGAAGTTTATGCTTTTTTATTACGTATTCAGTTAAATCCTATATTAATTTTGAATCGACTTAAGTACATTGAATACAATAGTCGAATTACCATTTGGATGAGAAAATCTTCAACAGTAATTCAGTGGAATTTATTTGTTACTTGTTTTATTTACTTTTACGCGTTTCAACTGACGGACTACTTTGATGAAGTCTCAAAATATATAAATAAGAATCTTTAACAACAATAGTCAGCCTGACACAAGAAAAGGCCCCAACAACTTCTGTGAAGACATTGCTAAGGAGGATTTGCGGTAATTACTAATATCGTTTTATACAGGCAAGTTCGTCTTTCTACTATGCCTCAATTTTTTTTCACTTTATTTCATATATAGTGGAAAACCAAAAACAGGATTAAATGGGTCAACATAATGTTAATCAACTTGTTGACTACACAGCTTTTCGGTTCTATGTAACATTATTTTATAATCTAAATTTAAATATTTAAGAGTGTAATTGAAATGAATAAAAAAGGCGATGTAGCGAAATATCGTCAGATGAGCCGTTATTACGAAAAACAGGATCGCTCTTAGGTCGTTTTCATGTTATTTCCCTATCGGAGCAAAAACGGACGGTCTTGGCGTCGTCGATCGATTAAGTCTGAACTACTACTGCGGTTCATCCCAATCTTGTGTCGACTCGGCTCGCCAACCAACTGTAGCACCAGAATCATTGGACTTCGTCGACAGGAATGCTATGAAAGCTGAACGTCTAGTTAATTAATTTGAATTTTTGAGCGCCCACCTAGAATCCACGTAACCCAAACAAGACAAATCTTTTAATGTCTCATATTAACCATTTACTGCTGTTAAATAAGTTACCTGCTTAGCCCCTTCCAAACGATGATGTGATCCATTAACCTCGAGTTAACCACGAGTAATCGGAACCCCACTTTTACTAAAATCAATAATAAAACATTGTTAATAACAATATTGAATATCGGCTCAAAAAAGTGTTACACACGCCTGAGCCTAACAAATAAACGAACTGATTAAAAAAAACATTTACTGCTATGCTGCGAAAAAAATAAAGTTATTTTACAGCGCACATTTCAAATAATCTGTTTTTTTTTCGTAAGTTATATTCGCCACGTGTAACAACCGGTGAACCATCATATTGAGAATCCGAAACGTACACAGAATGTGAATGGATCAGTTTTTGTATACCAAATGAAACTAGTGGGCCCCGACTCATGCATAATCGTTGTGTACGCTTTAAGGCAAACTTTTATCGTCTCCTTTTGTGTCGTGATCCGTATCGTTCCAGGTGAAGCGCATTTGCCAGTGTAGTAAATGACGCCTGTATGTTCGCAAGGCAAACAAAGCAT
>JAHHFK020001800.1:0-26687 GCA_024533555.2 Aedes koreicus | reverse complement strand
TGATGTGATAAGAACCCACCATCAGTGCAAGGATTACCTATGTCTGCAAGACTATCTTCAGCAGGTTGCCCAGAGAATATAGCCTACGTGATGGCTTGGTGTAGCAGGGCCAGTCGATCTCAATGAGGACCTTCGGAAGACTACGGCCAGAAGGCCACGTGTCTTCTCATGACAAGGGACTGGCGACTCCACGAACCCTTGTCCAGTCAATAAATCCTTCGACTACCTTCGGTTACCCCCCCCCCCCCCCAATCCCAGTTATATAGTTGTTTTAGGAACAGTAGAAATTTTTAGCATAAATGATGATTTATAAAAAATATTAAGATACAAAATGTAGCAAATTTCACGGCCTTAATGAAGATTAGATTCAATTAATGAATTAATTAAAGTTTTCATTGGTACTAGTGAATACACTGAGATATTGCAAATTTCTACTGTTCCTAATAAAATAGTTGTTTAAAATTTAAATAACTTACCATAAAAGCATACCAGTATCAATGTTTTATCATATATTCAATGAATAAAACTTTCAAACGCATCTTTCACTGCTTGTTATTTGTATAAGACTCATATGCTTTTGTAGGCTGTTAAAATATGATATGAAAATTATATATTATGTTCATTCCTTACCCTATATCATTTTTCTTTATGTCATAAAAAGAACATAATATATAAATTAACAAAACAAAAGAAACAAACACACAATATAAATATAAAAAAAAATATAAATAGAATTATTTTTGTAGTTATATAAAAAAAAAAAAAAAACAGAGAAAACAAAAAAAAAAAAAAAAAAAATAAAACAAAGAAAATATTTTTTTTATAATAAATGTTTTTTTTTATAATTTTTATTGTGTTAGAGTTATTTTATTAAGATAAATATAAGAGATGACAAAAAACAGATTTGAGTGATTATATAAAAAAAATATTTTATTTTATATAAAAATACTAAATAAAAAAAAAAAAAAAATAAAAAAATAAAATAAAAAAGCGCAAGCAAGACTTTTATGAATATAGCAGTTGAAATTCAGAAGTGCAATTTTAAATAAAATGTTATGCTGAAATGCTGATATACAAATTGAGACTTTGATACCTGTCATGTTGCTCCAGGTTTACATGGTTTTGGAATGCAATGATGATTCCAAAGCGTGCTGAAATTATTAATAAAATGAGAATGGAAAATATACAATATGATTTAAAGGTACACGATCTTCAGTCGCAACCCCTCACTTCGCTATTGTCAGATTGACAACATTTCCCAGGCTACGCCAACCAGCGTCTCCATGTCCATGCTGGCAGTCTTTTGTGATCATATGACTCGTGGAGGCGTGAGGTAGGAACTTGTGAGAACCAGAGGTCGGTCGCACCCTCCTTCGAAGTTGTCAACTCACCTTTTGAAGCCCTCTGAATTTTAGAGAAGCCTGTTATACAGAAACTTTCGGCAGGTTTACTGGGAATTAGGACATTGAGGTTTATCTTCTGGGGTAGAGGATACATTTAACTAAGGCAGTTTTGATAAGCTTTTTGGAGGAAACCGATGATATCTTATAGATAGATTCAATTCGTATTTCTCGGAGGAAATGTTTTTCAATATATATCAAGAATCGTTTTTAAATATTTATCATTCATTTGCATATTCCACAGCTTTTAGACAATCCTTTGCACTTCTCGGTAGCTACATAACTTGGTCAAAACTTATGTAAGCTTCTAGAAACTAAACGTACTCTTTGCAAATTATTTTCCGATTTACTATGAACATTGGAAAAAAAATATCCGAGTTTCTGTGAAGTACCCTGAGCATCTGGGAAATTCTTTGAGCTTTAGGGAAGTTCCCTGAACTTCTGGGAAGTTCCCTGAACTTCTGGGAAGTTCTCTTAATTCCTGGGACGTTCTCTGAACGAGATGTTCGCTGAGCGTCTCAGTTTTCTGAATTTCTGGGACGTACCCTGAACTTCAAGGAAGATCCGTGAACTCCTACAAATTTCCTGAACTTCTGAGAAGTTTTCTATACTTCTGGGAAGTATCTTGAACTTCTGAGAAGTTTTCTGAACCTCTAGGAAGATCCAAAAACTTTTGAAAAACTTCATGAATTTCTGGAAAGTTCTATGAACTTATGGGTCTTTAATTCTGGAAAGTTCCATGCATTTTTAAGAAGTTTCTTGAAATTCTGGGAAGTTTCCTTAACATCCTGGGCTGTTCCCTGCGCTTCTGACAAATACCCAAAAAACTATGGGAAGTTCCTTAAATTTCTGGATAGTTGCCTGAACTTCTGGGAAGAATGCTTATCTTTTGGAAAGTTCCCTGAACTCATGTGAAGCTCCATGTAAATTTGTGGAAAATTCCCTGAATTTTTGGGAAATATCCTGAATTTCAAGGAATTTGTCTGAAATTCTGGAAAGAACTCTTAATTTCTGAGAAATTCTTCGATTTTCTGGAAAGTTCCCTGATCTTCTGATCTGTGCCCTAAACATCAGGGAGAACCGCAAAACTTCAGGAAAGTTTCTTGAATATCTAAGAAGTATCTTGAATTTCTGATAAGTTTCCTGGCATTCTGTCAAGTTCACTGAAATTATGCAATTTTTTTCAAACTTTAGGGAAGCATTGGGAAGAAAGTGATGAACATATTCTTCACCTCTTCCGGTGTTAGGGTACGCAAATTCTGCTGGCCGTACCCTAATAAATTTCGTATGGTTTTTTTTTCTTAACGACCTATTTGGGGTATCATCCAAACCTCTAAAGAAATGGTTGGAGGATTTGTGATATCGTTCGTTTAAGGTAATTTTGTATCAGGGTAAGTCTTCAGGATAGCTTTACAAAATTCCTCAGAGTCAGCAAGCTAGTTGACTCCCCATTCCTCACATTTTCGTCGAGCGAACTAGCTGAAGAACAGTATGCCAACGTCCGTATGGCTTCAATGCACTTTTGTAACGGGCTCAGGCCGACTACTCCAGCTGCATTGCAACTTAGCTGAAAAAAGTCATCAAATGACGCTAGTGTTGCATCATGTCCAGGAACATCTCCCTTAACATGCGGAAACGACGAAGAAAGTGCTTCTCGTCGTTGGCGTGTCGCTAAAATAGTCTCCACATGTGGGCGACCCCGGCGTAGTGGTTAACATCCATACCTCTCACGCCAAAGTCACGAGTTTTAATCTCACCCCCGGACAAGTTACGAAAATACCCAAAAAGGTATTTGACCAGCTCAGGGCTGAAAATCTCGATAATCAAGGAACTAATACTATTTTTCCGCAGCCAAATTACAAATCAGCAATATCTCATATCGTTAAAATGAAATGCATGCATTCACACACTCACCTTCAGCCAAACGAAAGAGTAAGTATTCGTTTTCGTCTGCTAACGACGCTCTAATGGCAGTAAAAATTATTTGTTCGAAACCAATCCATGACAAAAAGTTTGCGTAAAATTGGCGATCTCTACCAAAAAATAATTCTGATCTCTGATGTTGAATAATTGAAAGGATGACAGGTGTTGGCGGGTTCAACAACAAGAAATACAAACCAGTGTGGGGAACGCAAAGTTGGTCTATTTTGGCTGGTTCTATTCAAGTTTTGCTGATGCAAATTAAGTATAAAGTTGTTCCAAAAATAGACCACCGCTGAAGATGCCCTTAGAGCTAAAGCAAGACAAAATCGTCAAAAGGTCGAAAGCAACAATTGTAAACAACGACTTAAAACGTAAATTTCCTGGAAATGCCAGGTTGCTAACATCTATATCCAATACTGACAGGAAGATAATAACTCCCTGTATCTGTTTCTGGTGCTATTTTGTTTGTGGGAGCAAGCAGATCCTAGAAAAATACGCTAGAAGTCATTGTTTACAAATGTTACATTCGACCTTTTAACTATTTTGTTCTGAAGTGCAGTCATACCAGGGGCCTGGGAACCCTATCCTATTTACTGGCGTTTAACAGTATGCAACATATCTTTTTTTTTATATTTATTTATTTCGTCATAACCCTAACGTAGACTATTACATTTACACACTTTTCACTACAATTTTCTTCTTTTTTTAAATTTCTTATGCTATAGTACATTCAGATTAGATAAAAGAAAAAAAAATGTATGTATAAAAAAAACTTAGGTTAAGTAGACAGTGCTTTCATAAAATTTTAATAGTTTGTGTTGTTTCGTATGGTGTTGAAATATTTCTTCAAGTTATGCCTCGACATAGTTAAGTCAATAGTTTCGCAGTGTTGATTATATGTGGTCATAATTTGATTTAATGGCCCATATTTGGCATAGTTCGTCCGATAATGATTCGTTATGAATAAGTTCCTACTTCTAAGTTGCCGAGAAGGAGGCCAACGCCACAGTATGGGACAGTTGTACTTGGAGATCATTTAAAAAAATTGTCCCCCCGGTCCAATAAGCATTAGCAATATCATAATAAACCCCCCAAACTTCATTTTTTATGCTAAAAGCATTTTTTTAGCATTATATCACCACCTTGAATGTTATCTGTTGTAAAATTTCACTTCAAAAGCCATTTTAATGCTTGTGCCCCCTATAGCATAGGAAAAAATAGTATTAAGAGTATTATCGCCATTGCGGTAAAGCGCCCCTTTATTGGGCCCAAACGGCGTTTTTTTTTCATTTAAGGGGCCTTTTATTTCTTGAGCCCCCTTAGCCCGTTGGCGTTTTTTTTTTTCCTTGGGGATATAGAAGTTGAGTTTTGATAAAATTTTAGTTGAATCAATTTGCTACGAAACGATAACGTTAAAAAATGAAACCATTGCAAATTCACGACGCTGCGTCAGTGTTTGTATATTATAGCTATACTGTGCTTCGTAAGATGGGGAGGGAAAGTTTTCCACCCTAAGAGCATATAATAGAAATTGTTTTTGTACGGATTCTATTCGGCCAATATGCGTTTTATGAAATGGGGACCAGACCATACTGCAGTATTCCAGAATAGACCTAACATAAGCAACATATAATGTTTTTATTGTGTAGGGATCAACAAAATTGAGGCTAAAGCGTTTTATAAAGCCTAGCATATTATTTGCCTTATGTATAATTGTGTTATAATGGTCATTGAAATTTAGTTTAGAGTCTAAGATAACTCCTAAATCCCTAACTCTTTCACATTTTCCAACAACTTGATTTCCTAATGAGATTAATATATTTGGTGTGTTTCGTTTTCTGCTGAATGATATTAAATTACACTTTTTTATGTTTAGTTGCAGTAGGCTTTTCGAGCACCATGTGTGGAATATGTGTATTTCTTTCTGGAATATGTTGATGTCCTCCTGATTTCTTATTTCCAAGAATAGTTTCATGTCGTCGGCATAAATAAGCACTTTTATTGTTTTCAGAATGAAGGAAATATCGTTTACATATAGAATAAAAAGCAGTGGTCCCAAATGAGAGCCTTGGGGGACACCTGAAGTGACTTGAATAGGATTTGATTTCTTTCCGTTGAATTTTATTATTTGTTGGCGGTTTGTTAAATATGATTCAAGCCATTTCAGAAGTCCTGGCTCAATTCCTATTTTTTGCAGTTTAAACAGCAACATTGGTATATCAATGCGATCAAATGCTTTGCTAAAGTCTGTATACAGAGCTTCTACGTGGTTTCCATTATCCATTGCATTCAATGAATAATCTATAAATTCAAGTAGATTTGTCGAGGTCGAACGTCCCTTAAAGAAGCCATGTTGCATGTGGGTAGTTCTATTTTTGATTTGGAGGAATAATTTTTCATTGATAATTGCTTCAAAAAGTTTTGGAATGCAAGAGATAATGGCTATACCACGATAATTACGTATGTCAGATTTACGGCCAGATTTAAAGATAGGCACTAAGAATGAGCTTTTCCATATTTTAGGAAAGTTTCCAGATTCCAATGACATATTGAAGAGCCAAAATAATGGAGCAGTTAGCTCTGTTGCAAGATTTTTCATAAATACTGGAGGAATTCCATCAGGTCCAGGTCCTTTTGAGGCATCTAAAGTCCTTAAAGCCAGCAAAATGTCTTGTACTTGAATTTGATTGACTCCAATATCCCTTGAAAATTCTGGATGAAATGCAAAATAATCGCGGTCGCGATCATTTTCTGAAAATGTCGTATAAATTTCTTGAAAAAAAAAATTGCAAAGAGATCACAATTTTTTTCTGAGCTATCCCCGACATTTTCGTCAAGTTGCATTATTGAAGGAAAGTTGTCTGATTTTAATTTAGTTTTTACGTAATTAAAGAAGTTCTTTGGACAAGACTTAATTTCAGATTCAGTTTTTGCATTATATTCTGCAAATGCATTACTGATAGCTAAATTAAGTTGATCGCATATGTCCAAATAGTTTGCTAAATCTTCCCTGCTGTTATATTTTTTGTATATTTTATTAGCTTTTTGTTTTTGGATTTTAGGATTATATATGGCTGTTGTACCAGACTGGAACCTTTGTGTTTCTGAGACGTCGTTTTTTCTTTACAGGTATTTCTTGGGAAATAATTTCCAATAAAATTTTGTAGAAGATATCTACAGCAGTTTCGATATTTCCTTCATTCCTAAGAATTGTTTGCCAGTTGACACTGTTTAACCTAAGTTTAATAGTTTCGTAGTTGGCGGATCTGTATTCAAAGACTTCCTCGTATTCACAGTCGTTGGGTCTTTGATGTTCATGCATGAACAGAGAATATTCGATTGCTGTGTGAAACGCTTCATTTTTCCACAAGGGAGTCAATGATTCGGTCACACAGAAATCTTCATAAATATTCGTTAACAAAAAGTCCAAATAGCGGTTTTGTTGATTTTTTATGTTATTGATTTGGTTAAGACCCAAAGTGGCAATTTTGTCAAAAATGAACTGTAATGTTTCATTATCCCCAACGACTGGGAGTAGGATGCATTCATTTTCACAGTCTGGAATAAAGTCGGCATGGCGTTGATTGAAGTCGCCATAGATGTGAACTTTAACCTCAGGAGGAAGTTCAGATAAAATTTGTTCAGCAATTTGGAAGAAGGCTTCATAAGCATTTTTATGAGCATGGTCTGGTGGAAAATACACTGAGGCAAATACGTGTGTTTCACCTGCTATGTGTGATTTCACCCAAACATGCTCAAATTCATTAAATTTGGATGTGCTAATAATTTCTGAGTTATAACTGTCCGAAATAGCAATGAGAACTCCGCCGCGTGACTTCTTCTGAGACGTGGAAAAATTCTTGTCGTCTGCCCAATTTCTTCCTTTCAAGCGCTTTTCCGTCCCAGCTAGTTTCAGTTGCCAGAATAACAGAAAACGAAGAGCTTAATATTTTTTTATAAATTTACTTCATTTTTGACAGGTGTTTTTCATGTTGATGAAATTTTGATCAGTAAATCAAAATTTCAATCGCATTTCTGTCTTTACTGAAGAAAATGTTGGGAAGTACGTTGTTTGATAATAAAAATTCATTGTTTACCTCTTTTGAGAGTACGTCGTTAATTTCTACTTCCAACAGAAGGCGTCATTATTTGCAAAAATGGGCAACAGAAGAAATTGAGTGTGAAATTTGTTCGTACTATCACGCATTGCTGCAAACCGGTGTAAGGGCGAACACGAAATTATTGCGACACCGAAAATCATCATGCCAATTTTCTTATAATGTTGAAAATCAAACCAAAATTTTAGGGTAGTTTTATACATATATTTACTTCAAAAAATCGAAAAGTTAATCTGATGGGCCTTGGTGTAAAATTGAACGCATTTTCGCTTGATGCACATCCACATCAAAGTCTTTACAGTGTCATCCGGTACCAGTTTATCAGTTTTTTTTTTCATTTTTAACATGTTCTTCTCGTCTTTGACTGTTTCTTGCTCTTCCGAAGTTCCGCTGGGTCATTGCCCAGTACTGCTCCACCGGGCGCAGCTCCGGACAGTTTGGCGGATTCATGTCCACAGGAACAAAATGGACCGAATTGGCCTCATACCACTCCAGGACACTTTTAGAATAGTGGCATGATGCCGAATCTGGCCAAAATAGCGGAGCTTCATCGTGCTGCTGCAAGAACAGCAAAAGGCGCTTCTCCAGGCACTCAGATTTGTAGATCTCGCCATTTTCCCTGCGCTGTGCACCCTTGGCTCACTCCTCGGATCCCGCAAGGAGCAAGTCGGCTTGCGAAATGAGATGTTTGGAAGCGAACTTCGACATTTTCTTCTTCTTAAATTTGTCGTCCACATAGAACTTGCTCTTTTTTGCCGGTGAAAAACCCCAACCCCGGAATTTGCTTAAAATCGGCACTCATATACGTTTCGTCGTCCATCACACAGCAGCCATATTTTGTCTTTATCTTCTCGTAGAAAAACCGTGCCAGAGTTTTAGCCGTCGATTGTTGCCACTCATCGCGGATATTGAATTTCTATTGCCTTGTATGTATGTATTCCAGCTCTCTTCTTTGCATTCTGGACGTAGCTCTGCGACATGCCGATCTTTTTAGTCAAATCACGCCTTGAGACGTTGGGATTTGCTTTAATCATCAACTTCACCTTTTCGTCAGTCTTTTTGTCTCCGATCCCGGTTTTCTTCCAGCTCCTTTGCCGTGGTCGCAGCATCCAGCCGCTCCTGCAACCATTTCAACACTCCCGAGAGCAGTTGAATGGTGAATGTTCAACATTTTTCCCAACTGCCGAAATTTGCGATAGGTCAGGAAATTCCAGGTGTTTGTAAAGAATTTGTTCTCTCGACTCGCGTTGGTTCACCTCCATTTTCGTTGAATCGAAAAACAAGACTTCAAGCAAAACAGCATGTAAACAATACACATCAATGAGAAAGTCTTGCAAAATTTGGTTGATTTTTACCCTATGGGAAAAATGTTATGCCCTGTTTGAATGTGTCGCAATAATTTCGTGTTCGCCCTTTAAAGAGTATTTTAGTCCAATTGAAGTTTTCTTTAAGTCCATTGAATACAGCCCTGTTAAATTTAAATGCAAGATCAATAAAATAAATAAGATCCACGTTTGAAAGAATGGTATAACAACCTATTGGGTTACACGGTCATGTGGTTACTTATTTCTGTAATGCAGTATTTAATCATCTTGCTGCGTTATGCAGATAACTCAAATGTCCGGCATTTTGCAAGTGAGAAAACGATTTCACATTATGATATACAGTCGCAGCTTGTCTGCATATTTCAAATGAACAGGGCTCAAAGCACCGCTTGTGACTCAGTATCCAACGTTTATTAAACTGAATGCATGTCTAGAGAAGCATCTCTTTCATCTTGCCATAATTCATCATTAATCAAAAGTGCGGAATTTCATTCATAAATATCCATTCCACAATACCGTGTACCATACCATATATCTACCATGCACCAACTGGTTGTTGGGCAAAACAGATCCAAAAAGAGTCATCAATTTTTCCACACACATGAAAGTGAGGTTAAATAAACATCACAATTAGCTGTCGTCGACGTGGAAAAAGAAATCAAATAATCCTCTTCTTTTCCTTGAGAGCGTTGATTCTGAACAAGACTGTGAACACGGTGTACCAATGCATTTGCCGAGTTGAGCCATTGACGCAACTCGAACAATACCATCTCGTTCCACCACGATTCGACCCATTCATGATACAGTCCAAATTGCTCATTAAAACGAACGACGACCGCATCATCGATTCGAATTGGAAACATAATCGTCTTCATCAAATCTGTCCGGGTTGCAGACACCTTTTCCGATCATCATCCATCCATCGGCCAGACGTGTTGGATCGATGCGGCCAGCGGAGAGCATCGTTCCAAAAATTATGTACACGACAGAATTCGATTGACCTCATGCTGGGCAACACAGCTGCCATATGGCGCTTGATAGCGATTTCCGTTTGGAATGACCGTTGACTGACACTTTGGTTATTTGTTTTTTTTTTTTTTTTAATCAATCATTTATTTGTACAGGCTCAATCGAATCAACTTTACAGAGCCAAGTTTTCATATTTATATACATCAATTATCTTAAAACTAATGTTAAGGGGATAGAACCGATTACTCGCGGCCGTCTCGAGGTTAATAGGAATAACAATTGTATGGATGGGAAGATAGGCGGGAATTTGAAGTGTGGTTTACAAAGCACGTTTATTTTAAATTCGGAATTGGATAAAAACTTATAACTATACAACTTTAGGTTTTCTTTTGACTTTAACATTTTTGAGAATGAGAAAAAAAAACACACACACACACAAACACAGAGAAAAAAAAACTTAAAGCAAACATACAGGTTAAACTAACTACAATCTAAGGCTAATGTTAGTCAAAAACACATAAATGAGTTTCATAAACTCCAGATCACGCATAGCCAAAATATCTCGAACCGGTACATTGGGTTGTCTACCTCGAGCCCGAAGGGAATCATAAAGCTCAGATCTGACTCCACGATGCTCAGCACATGACCAAATAATGTGATCTGCGTCCTGGTAACCTTGTCCACATTCACAGAGATTGCTGTCGCTCAGCCCAACACGGTATAAATGAGCGTTCAAAGAATAATGATTGGACATGAGGCGAGACATCACACGAATGAAGTCTCGACCCACATCCATCCCTCCAAACCAAGATTTCTTCGACACCTTTGGGATGATAGAATGTTGCCATCGCCCCAAATCTCCTTTACTCCATTTATACTGCCAGCTGACGAGTGACTGTTGACGAAAAATAGTAAAAAATTCATTAAAGGCGATTTGTCGATCATAAATATCGCCTTCTATAGCGCCCACCTTTGCCAGCGAGTCCGCTCTCTCATTGCCCAGAATTGAACAATGAGATGGGACCCATACAAAGGTGATGATAAAATAACGCGAAGATAAAGCACTTAGAAGCTCCTGTATTTTCATGAGAAAATACGAGGAGTGCTTTACCGGCCTCAAGGAGCGAATAGCCTCTAAAGAACTGAGACTATCCGTGAAAATGAAATACTGATCCGGTGTAAGTGAGGCAACAATTTCTAGCGTAAAGTGTATTGCCGCTAATTCAGCGACATATACGGAACAAGGAGCTTGAAGTTTACGATTGGCGCTATAAATTTCATTAAATATACCAAAGCCTGCTGACTCCTCTATCAATGATCCGTCAGTGAAGAACAATTTAGTGGAATCAACTTGGCCAAACTTTGCAGCAAATATCACCGGAGCAATCATAGGACGATGATGCTCTGGGATTCCATGAAGCTCCTGCTTCATGGATAAATCAAAATGAACCGAATTATCGAAATCGGAGGAGCAAACACGATTGGAAATGTTCGGCGAAGGGCTGACATCCTGTGTTATGTACAAATGGTACAAAGTCATGAAGCGAGTTTGAGGATTCAACTCGAGAAGCTTCTCAAAATTTTCGATTACCTGGGGGTTCATTACTTCACACCTGGTGAGGAGCCGGAGAGATAACTCTGTAAACCGATCCGAGAGTGGCAACATGCCGGCCAGCACTTCAAGACTCATGGTGTGAGTCGAGTGCATGCAACCTAACGCGATACGAAGACACCGATACTGAATACGTTCCAGTTTAATGAAGTGCGACCGAGCCGCTGACTGAAAACAAAAACTACCGTATTCCATAACCGACAAAATCGTTGTCCGGTACAACGTTAGAAGATCTTGCGGATGCGCTCCCCACCAGGTCCCGGTAATTGTTCGAAGAAAGTTGACCCTCTGCTGGCACTTTCGCTTCAGATACTCAATGTGGGATCTCCAGGTGCACTTTGAATCGAACCAGACCCCAAGATATTTAAAGGACATTGAATGAGTTATCGGCTTACCCCAAATTTGAAGCTTCGGTTGTGCTGGGTTATGCTTCCTAGAAAAAACTACCAACTCAGTTTTCTCCGTAGAGAATTCGATACCTAGCTCTAGAGCCCAAGTAGACAAATTGTCTAAGGTATACTGTAAGGGTCCTTGCAGATCGACCCCATTGGGTCCCGTGACAGACACTACGCCGTCATCCGCAAGTTGTCTCAACGTACAGTTGTCATTTAGACAACTGTCAATGTCTTTGACATAAACATTATACAAAAGAGGGCTTAAACATGATCCCTGGGGGAGACCCATGTAGCTAAATCGGGAAGCTGTAGAGGTTCCATGAGAGAAGCTCATATGTTTCTCTGACAGCAAATTATACAAAAAATTATTCATTAATGGTGAAAAGCCACAAGCGTGGAGTTTATCTGATAGAACTTCAACAGATACTGAATCAAAAGCCCCCTTGATATCCAAGAAAACAGAAGCCATTTGCTCTTTTTTAGCAAAAGCTAACTGAATATCTGTGGAAAGCAACGCGAGACAGTCGTTCGTTCCCTTACCCCTACGGAAACCATATTGAGTATCTGAAAGCAGGTTATTCGTCTCAACCCATTTGTCCAGACGGAAGAGGATCATTTTCTCCAACAACTTTCGAATACAAGATAACATCGCGATGGGTCGATAGGAGTTGTGGTCGGACGCGGGTTTACCAGGTTTTCGAATGGCAATAACTCTCACCCGTCTCCAATCAGATGGTACAATATTGTGTTCCAGAAACTGATTAAACAAGTACAACATGCGCCTCTTAGCGACGTCTGGGAGGTTCTTAAGCAAGTTGAACTTAATCCTATCAGCCCCTGGAGCCGTATTGCCACACGAAAGGAGTGCGAGAGAGAACTCTACCATTGAAAAAGGTTGGCTGTTCTCATCTATCGAATTCGTGGTTTCGCGAGGATTCATCCGTGCCGGCACAGAATCTGGACAAACTTTTCGCGCGAACTTGAGGATCCATTGGTCCGAGTACTCTTCGCTCTCGGATGTCCCCGGCTTTTGGATGTCCCCGGGAGAGATGGAAAGTCCTGGGTGTAGTTAGTACTACGAAAACCAGGAGGAATTGGATTTTCCTTTTTCCCACCTCTTTTTGAAGTAGGCATGCTGGTCTCGGGCTTCTTTTCAGCAACTTTCCGTGGGCGGACGCGTCTTCGCTTCCGTGGGGCACCTTCCGGAAAACTGCACGATGTTCCCTCTTCAGCCAAATCAAAGTCAGACTCGTCATCTGACAGAGGAGCAAAGGGATTTGTATTGGCATCGGGTGATGGTGTGGCTTTTTTCACCATTTCGGCGAAAGATTGCCTGGAACGCTGTTTTAGCGAGCGTTCCAATTGTTCCCCGCGTTGTTTGTACGCCGGGCATGACGAGAGAGCATGAGGAGGAGTTCCCTTACAGAAAGCGCATTTTGGTGTGCTGTCTGCGCAGGCGCCATCCTCGTGTTTCTCCCCGCAGTTGGAGCAGCGTGCCTTATTGCCGCAATGGGAGGTCGTATGTCCCATCTGCTGGCATTTTTGGCAGGTCATGACCCGAGGTACGAACAACCGCACAGGTAGTCGAAGTTTTCCCAACTCGACGTATTGAGGGAGGGCTGAGCCAGAGAAGGTCACACGAAACGAGTCTGACGGTGTAAACTTCTTTTCACCCTTAGTGATCGATACTGTGCCAAGTCTTATCACATCCAGTATCTTCACTGGAGAAAGCAGGTGGTTCTTAAATCGACCAACCCCCTGTTTCAGCAGGATCTCAGGGTTCACACTCGTTTCGGTGACCACACCTTCAATTTCAATACCCCGAGCTGGGATATATACCCGATACTCGAGTGTAAAAAGCTGAGAGACAGCAATCTCGTTAGCTTGCTTAAGGTTGGACACAACGACCCGAAGTTTATTCGGTCTAACTTTTATTATCTCGGTCACGGCCGAGAATCGCTTCGTCAGATCGTTGGAGATCTGATAAACATTAAGAGGTTTCGTTTTGGGCTGAAAGAAGACAACCCATGGACCAGCTGAACCATCTGGATAAGCACGTGATCGGGTAACCTTATGAGCTACCCCATCATTTCGCGCCATAGATGATTCGTCTTCCGACAAATCATCCATGGCTCCCACGTGGGAGTTTATGACGCTCAAACGCTCACGCAATTAAAAATAATCGAACACAGAAAAACAAACTAAAGCTAAAAACACTCTCTCACACACACACGCACTCACTCAAAATTAAATTATAATGTATTCAGGAGAAACAAAAACTTATCTTATATGTATCACTGATCTGCTGCAGCCGGTCAACGAATGTGCTACTGCTGCCGAGCGACGATGTGTGGCCGCTTGTACGGGCTAGATGTGGAGCTCAGCGATGATGAAAATGATGACGATGATGAAGACGCTGGTCGGTGGTGGTTGGCAGATGAACGATTGCACGCTACACACGATGGACTGCTGGTGTGCGTGCCATGAATAGATGCGGAGCAATATGGCTATTTGATTGCTAATTGCAATTAATAGCGTCGTTGCACTGATTAACACACGTTTTCTTCTTCAGAAAAAGCAAAACTCGATATCAACTGCGATGAGGACACTATCGAGAGAAAAAAAAACTGCACTTGGAAACAACGCGTGACAAACTTTCAAAGCAACGGAGAGCGTACACAACGAACCGCACCGTTCGCTTGTTCACTGGACAATGTTAGGAAGCATGCTCTGATAGAAGTTTGAACCCCTTCTTAGTCAATAAAGGAGGATGTTTGAGCTACTCTAGGTGCTATATTATACACAAGAAGTTATTTTAAGGTTATGCAAGAGAAAATTACGTTCAAACTGACAGGATACGGCGTAGTTTGAAGATATATTTTTTGTCTATGAAATGCTTCTACATAGAGAGAAAAACCATGGTAGCAATCTCCGATCAGACGGTTAAATTAAAAACACATAAAAAAGAAAAATAAAAACAAAATTTAAAAAATTTAACTTGAATTATTCAAAGTCACACATTAGCTAACGAAAAAATTTACACAAAACTTATTCCTTAAAACAACCATAAATGTGCCAGTTCTATTAACTTTTCATTCATTTAGTTGCAAGCGTAGCAACGCTCGCACCGGGTTCAGCTAGTTCACTATAAAAATCTTATTCTCTGACAGATAGGCCTATATCGTCTGCGAGTTACAGACTTCTTCAGTGTAGAGTGCTCGTCTTGAAGGGAACATCGCAGTAGGTCTAGTATTTATAGTAGATCTGTTTGTACCTCAATGTGTCTGATGTTAATGTTCGTTAATTTTCCATCACCGGTATGGTTTTCAGTTCGAACACAGCTGATGACAAACCCGAGCGGCAATTTAATCATATACCTCCAAGAAACTAAAGAACTTGGCAAATATTTTGAATATTTAACAAACTAATCTAATAACTTACCACTTC
Source organism: Aedes koreicus (assembly GCA_024533555.2). Taxonomy (NCBI): domain Eukaryota; kingdom Metazoa; phylum Arthropoda; class Insecta; order Diptera; family Culicidae; genus Aedes; species Aedes koreicus. Next base: position 11,498 of record JAHHFK020001800.1, on the reverse strand, counting down.
CTCCAAAATTTACAACTGACAACGGCGAGCCGAAATTTCCATCACTCATTTGATAAAAATCCCCCCGCCTCCAGCCCACGATTCATCCGACGTGGCATCCAACTCAAGCCGGTTAACATGATTTATGTTTTCCCGGAGGAGTTTTCCCCACCTCCCACCACGCTTCGTGATCGTCAATTGACAAATTGATGCTTTATTTGATTGTCATCTTCATTCGTACACCGTATTTTTCATACCTTCATGTTTGTTAAATTTAAATCCAATGCTTTTTCGCCTTCCTCGTCCGTACCATGCATGTCCAGCGATTTTCACGGGAAACCATACACAATTTGCGTTTCGTTGCAAATTTTTTTTTTTTTTATTATGTTGGACCCCTCCATCGCTTCCATCAAATTCCCAATCGCTGAATTGCAGTGCCCGTCGTCGTTCGATGGCGAGCTGGTGGTGGCCGGCGGCAAATTGATTGTCATTTCAATTTAAATGTATGCAGATGAGGCGAGCTCGGTGAATATAATGAACAGTCAGCGAACGAGCGATTGATGAAGAGAGAAAAAAAGCCCGGGTACTCACTCCATGGCCAGCAATTGCTGAAAATGAAGAACCTGTCGAAGACTGTGCCGTCGTTCATTCCGAGCTTCTATACGAGCGAATCGAATCGATCGTAAAAAAGTCAATAAAGTATCATAAATTTACCGATCCGATTGAGCGATTGCAGTAAGTCTTGGATCATCAGAGGTACTTTTTTATCCACCGCTTGAGCGATGTCATCGTTGCTATTTTTGTGGCACTTTTAGTGTTTTAAATGAGGACTGCTAGAGCAGTGATTTGAGGTGTAATTAATTTGATCGATTGAAGAAGTTAAATGGCACTATTAATTTGATTTACATTGAATCTGGATACTGGTGGGATGGGACAAAAAATCAATGAATCCCTCCCGGGCAAACATGGAAAATCCCTCGCTCGATTGGAACATTGAAAAATAAAATCCAGAAACGAAGAACAAGTCCGATATACGATTTATGCTGAAAGTTTATCCATCCCGACTCCTGACTCGCAATCACTTTTCGCAGTTTCCCAACTGGTCTAATTGGCACTCCCGCATTTAGGAGGAGCAGGAGCAGGTTGGAGATAGCTCGACGTTGGTCGCTCCCGGTCATAAATTTCCGAGACCTCCTGATGCAACCATTCATAGCGATCCGAGCATTATCCGAGAAGCAGCATAGCAGGCTGGGAGTTGTGCGAGTTCCGGGATGTCACAAAGGACAAGTTTTTGTGCACTCTGCTTCACCTTAGCCCCTCCGAACCGAGCGGAGGAGGGGAAGGTTGGTTTGGATTGTAGGTCAATGGGTTTCGGTCAGAGGGAAATTAATTTTCTTGGTTCTAATTGTCCTGGTCGGAGGAGCTGCTGTTCGTCGATTTATCAAGTGCCGTTTGGAAGAGATTGTTTTTCGAAGATGAAAAATGTTCCTTGATTCGATTAAGAGAAGGGATAAATCGTTACGAATTTTGGTTTGAAAACTAAGCGAAAATTTTAATCTGGCAAATGAGAAAGTTGAGTGGATCCCGTTGAGTTCGTGCGTTGTGCCGGTTTACGAAATTGATCGTGATATTGTTTTGATTTTCGCCAGGGTGCATTAAGAATATCATTACGAATATTATTATTAAGAATATAATTTAAATAAGAGATCATTGGACTTGTCTTTTGATTTTCGTTTGCATTCATCCTGATGCTTTTCTTCTTCATTATTTCTTGTGCCACGACTCATGTTTATTTTTCGTCTTCCTCTTCTGCTTCTCTCTTTTTTACAGCTTCCCTACTACTACTGGCTTCATCCGTTTCTTCTCTTTGATTTCTGTTCTTCCACTTCTGCTTTTCTTATTCTTTTCTTCTGCTTCAATTTTTCCCTCAATTCTTTTTAGTTACTCGCTTCGTTTATTTGGCTTCTTCTCTATGTCAGCGCTTTGATTACTTATTCTTCTCTTCGATATCTTCTTTCTGTTCTTTTTTTTCACATCATCTTCTCTTTCTTCTTTCTTCTAGATTTTTTCTTTAGTTGAGATACATATCAACCTCCTTATTCTAAGGAGTGTATCGAAAATAAGCTATCCACAAACTTTCTTTCAAATTATGTTGAAAACCGATATTTTATTCATACAAAAAATTGATCCTTTATTGTACGAGGTTAAACTTGAACATAATGAAGACCGGATGAAATTTAAGTTATTCCTTCACGAATTTTCGAACTTTGGATCGAATGCTCTTCATCAAGTTCCGGACAAGTGTTGCATCGCATTTTTTGGACGCTTGATCCCAAATTTTTTCTTCACGATTGCCCAGTAACGTTCGATGGGTCGAAGCTGAGGGCAATTTGGTGGATTGATATTTTCCTCAACGAAATCTATACCCTTTTCCGCAAGCCAATTGAGAGTGGTTTTGGCATAGTGAGCCGACGCTAAATCCGGCCAAAACAGTGGAGGTGTACTATGCTTCTTATATAAAGGCAACAATCTCTTCTGGAGACACTCAGATCGATAGATTTCCGCATTTATAGTTTCGGTAGTGTAAAAAATGGTTGACTTCAAACCACAGGAACATATTGCTTGCCATACCAGTACCTTTAAACCGAATTTCTCCACTCGAATCGACCTGTTCGCATCGCTCACATCCTCCCCAACGACGGCAGTAAAGTATTGTGGACCTGGAAGGGTTTTTGAGTCCTCCTTTACATAGGTCTCATCGTCCATCAAAACGCATGCATCCAGACGCTGCAGAAGACGCGAATACAATTTCCGGGCCCTTGTTGCTGCTCGCTTCTTCTGTTCTGCACTTTGTTTCGAGATTTTCTGCTTCTTGTAGGTCTTCAGGTGGTTTCGCCTGTTAATACGCTGGATCATTCCGACACTCGTTCCTGCTTTTTTGGCCAAATCACGTATTGACATTGATTTGTTCTTCATGAATAGAGATACCACTTTCTGCTCCAGTTTCGGGTTGGAAGAACCGGGTTTTCTGCCTCTTCCTGGTAGCTAATCCAAAGAATAGTGTTCCCCAAACTTATTAATGATGGTTTTAACACTCGCATGATGAATTCCAAACCGCTTCGCCAATTTTCGCATAGTAATACCCTTCTCACTTAGCCATGTATCCAGAACCTTAGTTTTCACTTCCTTTTCAATACGCGACATTTTGAAAACGCAGAATTTGAACCGCACAAACAAGTAAACAAAAGAAAGCTGACAGTCAAACGCACAGTATGCAGTGTTCAGAGCATAAAAAAACAGCACAAATACATGCGTACAACGCAAATGTATTTGGATAGCTTATATTCGATACACTCCTTATTGTTGATGTCTCAATTAACATTAAATTCTATTGTGGAAACAATATCCCGTATTGTCTTCTTATTGTCATGAACAAAAAAAATAATTGTAGACACTATTGATTCTATTGTATGGTAACAATACATTAAATTGTAAATCTAAAGGGTGTCCACAGTTAAATTGCAACACTTTCAATAAGCTGTAACATTTCGCCCTTTGGGTTGATTTCAACGAAATTTTGGGTGAAATGATCTCAGCGTGTATTGTTTACACTGCGTGAGTTTTATTGTGAAATGTGTCGTAATTTCGAAAATGGAGTCGGAGGAACAGCAAGTGCGCGAGAACATTTTGCACAGGCACCTTGACAACCCACTTCTTCCGCACCAGTCTACCAGTGTCTCGTGTCATAAAACGTTTTGGGGAATGTTTAACTGTCGATCAAAAGAAGGGAAGTGGTAGAAAAAGTGTTCCGTACTGTGTGAAGGATCACAAGCGAGTGGTTGCTGCCTTTAAACGCAAACCCAACTGTTCCGTTCGGGATGTCACGAGAAAGCTGCACTTGACCAAAAATTTCGTGCAGAAAGCCAAGAAACAAGCCGGGCTCCGTTCATTCAAAGTTCAGAGAGCTCCAAACCGCTATGAAAAACAGAATAGGACAGCTAAAACACGTGCGTGTAAGCTGTACACACAAATGCTGACGAAACCACACTGCTGCATCATGGACTGCATCATGGACTGCATCATCAGCATCTTGTCACTACTCCAAGGATGTTCTGGAGCGGTACAAGACGAATGTTATCAATTTCGTGCCGAGGGATCTTAATCCCCTAAACTCTCCAGAGTTGCAGAAAATTGAAAAATATTGGGCTATAATGAAGCACGAACCTCGTAGGCATCCTAAAGTTGTCACTACAAAACAGAAAATGTTGCAGTCATGGTTGAAAGCGGAAAAAAATGTCGGTTAAAGCGTTGTACAAAATCTTATGCGTGGTATTAAAAAGAAAGTGCGGGCTTTTGGATTTGACAAAGAAATACAGTATAGTAAAAATACCTGAGCCAATATTATGCATTGCATTTCATTCCCTGAATATTTCATGACAATCGGTTGAGAGACTTGTTTTTGAGGACGAGTTTAAAGTGATGCAATTTAGCTGTGGACACCCTTTAGTTGTGGAATCCTCCAACTGCCGCTTGGGATTATCCGACACACCGGAGCTATTGGAGTCACGTCTTACCTGTGAGATTGTCTGCGGACTACGAGGGCGATGTCGGGGCATGAGAGGTTTCGTTCGCTTCTGGCCGAACGAGTGCGTTAGTGTGAGTGTCAGTGCACCCCGAGGCAACACACGTGCAGCTGTATTGACACAATGATGCATTGTTGGTAGGCTCACAACGGGTCGTCTTGTTTATGCCCCACGTCTCCCCTCTCTTCTAAAAATGTGTTATATTGAGGAGACCCGAGGAACTTAAAATCCAAATGTGTTCAAGTCGTCTTTCGGGCACAGCAGCAATCCGGGAGTTAGATTGTTAGATCAACGGTGTGATTTTTTTCCTGCGTTCGGCCATTTACTCAAGGTGGCAAGGTTCAAGTCTGAACTGCAAAATATTGCGAAGAACCCCCCGCGACCGATTGCTAACAACCAAGCCGTCGGCACCAAGCGATTGCAAACCGATGATGTCTTAGCCGGACCGTCGGACCTCAATGCCAGACTACTGGCAAACAATAAGTTTGCTGCGTTGCCGGTACAAAACGTGCCGAAGAAAGCGAAAATTCCCCCGCTTTTCACCACCTCGAAGGAAGTTGCGTTGCTTCGGAATAAGCTTGCTGCGGCTCAAGTCCACCCGCTTTTTAAGCTGTGCAGCATGGGCACGAAAGTAATGTGCTCTGCGGAGGAAGATTTCCGAGCCGTAGGAAAATTCCTGGCGACGGAAAATTTGGATTTTTTCACACACGATGCTCCCGGCAGCAAGCCGCTGAAGGTGGTGAGTCGTGGTCTCCCGGAATACGACCCGGCGGAAATAATTTCCGCGCTTAGATCGGTAAAATTAAAACCGATCAAAGTGTTTCCTTTCGGGCGCAAGGGATCCGAAAACTATCGGGACAAGCTGTACTTGGACGATCTCCAGAAAATCAAGGCCCTCTTCAACATCATTGTTGAATGGGATCGCTACCGTCCGCTCAAGAATGACGTCACGCAGTGTGGAAACTGCCTATCCTTCTGGCATGGTACCAGGAACTGCCTCATGAAATCGCGTTGTGGCAAATGTACTGGAGCGCATGTCACAGCTGAGTGCAGCCAAATGGACAAAAGTGTTGAACCAAAGTGCGTCAACTGTGGTGCCAACCACGAAAGAAGTTACCGATCGTGCCCAAAGCGATCGGAAAACGTTGAAATCCGCAAGCAAGCAACGACCAAAACTAGCAAAAAACACTTTCCACAGCTACGGTACAACGAGCCAAATTTACCGCCTCTCGAAGTAAACCGTCGACAGCGAAACCGCCAACCGACCACCACAGTCCAACACCGACTTGTAGCCGCCGCGACACCCCCACCAGTACAACATGTCCCTCTTCCAGTTTGAGGAAACCAGACAACAAGTAATCCAGCTACCCATCAGTCTGATGATGACCTTTACACGCCGGAACAAACGATGGAGTTCATCCAGAACCTGCATCAACAACTGCGCCGTTGCCGTTCAAAGGAGCAACAAATCAACGCTGCCAGCAGGCTGATGAACTTCGACAACAAGTATAGACCGTGATGCCACCATGAAGATCCTGAATTGGAACGCTTGTTCCGTTCGGAACAAAAATATAGAGCTAACGGATTTTTTCAACGAAGAGGAAATCGATATCGCCATCATCGCCGAAACGAGCCTCAAGCCTGACGTCAATTTATATGTTCCTTACTTTCGGATCATCAGACTCGATCGGACTACTTCAAGAGGAGAGGGTGTTGCCATTGCTCTGCGAACATTGACTAAAAATAATATGTAAAATTCCGCTGAAAATAATGAGTTTGAAGGTGTGGTTACCATGACAACGCAAATTTTTGTACTGTTTGAATCATGAAATATAGTAAACCATCGATATTTGTTTTGAGCATAACTCCCCAGCAGACGATCGTGGACGGACTAACTAACCACCACATGAAGGCTCTTATAATGTACTATTAGATGCAGTCAATTCTATCTGCTCCTACTTGCTCCTAAGTGTGGTAAAGCCGTCGAAAATACGACAAAAAAACGGAAAAAAGTTCAGTAACTCATCCCACTGAAATAATGCAGGTATAGTATGTCCTAGAAAGTTTTGTATTTTGATATTGCAAATAACTTTGTAGAACATTATATTGTCCTTAAAATTAAAAACAAAATGTTTCGATGAAAAATGTGTGTTCATACGGATCACCACTTCGACTGGATTTCGGACTGCACACAAAAAATGCACTTCACCGGATTGTATAATTAAGCGCGATTTCTTATTAGGGAAGTACAGATATCTAGACACTGACACTGAAAAACTGATTTGCTGCTATCAGTTGCTCGTAACTAATACAATTCTAGGAGGCTATTCTGATAACGAGAGAATCTTGAAAGAAATCTGATCGTAAGAGTAAAGGGTGTCCACGATGAAATTGCCACACTATGAAATTGCTCTAACTTTTTAACCGTTGGGTAGAATTTAATGAAAATTTGGGTGGATTTAGTTCATAGTGCATTATTTACATCCTGCAAGTTTTTAAGTCCTAGAAAAATTAAAATTCAAGGGCCCCCCCGAAAAGAAAAAAAAAACACCCCCAAAAAAAACCCCGGGCCCCCCCCCCGGCAACCCCAGTTTTCCCAGCCAAAACACGGCGGGGCGCACCCCAAGAAACAACAGCCCCCCCCCCCGACGAGAAGCAGAACAAGTCCGCCAAAACCCGCCCCAGGAAGTTGTACCCCAACAGCCGACCAAAGTTGAAGCTGCACCATGGACGACGAAACATATGTGAAGGCCGACTTCAAACAGATCCCCGGCAACCTGTTTTTTACGGCCAAGGATAAGTTCAGCGTTCCGGAGCATGTCCGCACTCAGAAGATGTCCAAATTTGCGAAGAAATTCCTGGTTTGGCAAGCCATCTGCACGTGCGGGAAGCGGAGTGCACCTTTCGTGACCCAGGACACAATGAACGGACAGGTGTACATAAAAGAGTGCCTCCAGAAGCGGCTGCTTCCTCTCCTGAAGGCCCACAACGTCCCAACAAAGTTCTGGCCGGATTTGGCCTCATGCCACTACTCCAAGGACGTGCTGAAGTGGTATGCGGACAATAAGGTCAATTTATTGCCGAAAATGTTCAACCCTCCCAACACTCCGGAGCTCCGCCCCATCGAGAAGTACTGGGCGATTATGAAGCAGCACCTTCTTAAACGACCTAAGGTAGTGAAGACAGTCGAGGAACTGAAGAAAGTATGGGTTTACATGCAAAAAACACGGTTGATTCACAGGTTGTGCAGAATCTTATGGCCGGGGTTAAGGCCAAGGTGCGGGCATTTGCGTATGGACTGTAAATAAAATACGAGTAAAATGGTAAAATGAAGTTTAATAGTTATTTCTCAATCCCTGAAAATTTGATGGCAATCGGATGAAAACTCGAATTTTGCGAATCAATTTTGTGTGTGGCAATTTCATCGTGGACACCCTTTAGGTAGAATACAAATTCGTGTGGAACGTGTTTGATGTTTGGGATGGTTCTATTTTTACCCTTCTTACACCAAGAAGGGAGACGTGAATCGACTTTTATCCGGCGAGGCCGGTGTCAACCTCGACTCAGCTCGACGAACTGAAATGTCTGTGTGTATGTATGTGTGTGTGTGTGTGTGTGTGTGTGTGTGTGTGTGTATGTGTGTGTGCGTTACAATAATGTCACATCGGTTTCTCAGCCATTTGGAATCGATTTCAGTCTGGACGGCAAGGCTACAATCCCAAGAACGCTATTGATTTTTTTATTCGGACATTTCGTTACGAAATATCAACGAAAAACTTTTTATTAAATTTTAATCTTTGACTGCACCATAACCACCCCCAACACACCCCAATTGTAAATTTTTATCTACAACCCCCCTAAATAAACGGACCCCGTTTTCCAACATACCCCCCCTTGGAATCTTCACTGATTACAACTTAATCTACACACTTATTTTTGACAGTACGGTATCGAATGTACGACGTCGTTGACGTGGACCTTCTTCTTCTCCTTTGATGCTACTATACTGCTACTACTGCTTCTGCTGATGACGACTGCTACCGTTCAACTGCTGCTGGAGCCTGACATCGTATGCCTTCGATCTTCGACTTCTTCGACTGACTGACTTGAGACCGGACACGGATGTGTCCACGGATTGACGACGGAAAGCTCATCTGAAAAATGAAAGGGTGCTTTTTCAACTATATAACCCAATTATACAACGACTTGCCTGGAACGGAGGCCTCCTGGCCTCCGCGGGCACCGAAGCACTGACGATGATTTCTTGTCGCTCTGACGGAATGATTGGATGACCCAAATATAGGACGGTGAACTATTTTCTGAGTTGCCTACCAGGACGAGCTGGCGATGCTCAGCGAGGCTCCAGCTGGATCGAATGACGTATTGAGGTGCCATGGATACCCCTTATCCGTCAACGTAGGGCTGAAGAATATCATCTTGACGGAAAGAAAATGCGACAAGGTCAGAAATGGTTCGAAATGACAGACAGGTACGCCACCGTGGACTTCACTCATGCAGGACAGGACAGATTGGTGATCACCAATGAAGGAACAGCGAACGATGGACGGACGGACTGAGTTTATAGGCCGCAAGGTTTTCTCGGATCTCCGGAATCGGGACATTATGTTGACAGTAGCTAATGTTAGTCGCACCGAGGCACGAACAGAGTACAGTTTAGGTTTGCTCGGAAGCAGAGGAATCGAAGTTGTCACGTATCGGCAGGATGCAAATTTTGGAAATCGCCCTCCGGTACTGACTGTCTTGCGTCTTAACAGTAACCACGCGAATGTTCCCATCTGAACGCATGGATGTCAACGACACGTCCTAGTTTCCATTTTAGAGGTGGAAGATTGTCTTCTTTTAATAGAACTAAGGTGCCGATAGCGATATTGTCACGCTTGCGGGTCCATTTTGTTCTATTATGGAGATCGGACAGGTACTGGATAGACCACTTCTTCCAGATTTGTTGAACGTAGTCCTGCACACGTTGCCACATCGATAGCCGATTTTGCGGGATGTCTTCCGATGAGGGATGTCTGCTATCGCTATCAATGGTCGCTGGACAAGAAAGTGTCCGGGAGTTAAGTCAAGGACCGTAAGACAACCAAGCGGAAAAATGGTAGTGGCAAAAAACGTGGCACATCAAATCCGGAGAAGGCCAGGATGGTATTTAACCAATTTAAGTGTTATCCGAACATTTCGATCAGGGATGTTGCGAAAAAGGCGAAAGTTTCAGTTTGTTTTGTGCAGAAAACAATGAAACGTTCTGGATTACATGTGTACAAGGTCCAGAAGGCACCGAACCGGAGCGATAAACAGAACTCGGTGGCCAAAACTCGTGCAAGAAAACTGTACAGGGAGTGGCTCACAAAACCGTTCTGCATTGTGATGGACGATGAGACCTACATTAAAGCCGACACCAAACAAATGCCAGGACAGAAACACTACGTCGCCACCTCTAAGTTGGCCGTTCCGGAGAGTGTACGGAAGAAGAAACTGTCGAAATTCGCCAAAAAATTCCTTGTCTGGCAAGCGATCTGCGGATGTGGCAAAATGAGTCAGCCCTTCATCACCTCTGGGACCGTCAACGGACAAATCTACAAGGACGAATGCCTCCAAAAACGACTTCTGCCCTTCTTGAGATCGCACGATGGCCCGACACAGTTTTGGCCGGATTTGGCATCTTGCCTGGTACAAAGATAATAATGTAGTAATTGTACCAAAAGACGTCAACCCTCCAAACACTCCGGAACTTCGCCCAATCGAAAAATTTTGGGCAATCATGAAGGCAAAGCTCGTTAAAACTCCAAAACTGATAGAAAATGAACTTGAACTAAAGAAAGTGTGGTTAAAAGTAAAAAGCAAGTCGGTCCTATAATTTGATGAAAGGGGTCAAGGCAAAGGTGCGGGCATTTGGGTTGGGAGAAGAGGTTCAATAAACCAATGATGTCAAAACTTAACCATTTAGTAGTACTTTATTTCCAGAAAGTTTGAAAAGAATCGGGCTCAAGGAAAATTTTTGGTGACCTATTTTGTGTGTCCAAATTTCATCGAATACAGTCTTTAGATCAGCTGACTAGGTTGCTAGTGGTCTATGGTTGGTAGTACTTTTTCAAAAAAACATAATGTTGCTGAGACTGGTTGACTACACTTCAACAGTGGTTTTCATATAGTGTTATTATTTTTTAGTGAAGTGAAAATCTTTAATAAAATTTAATTTTCACTTTGACCGATACTTGATTACTTGCCCTATAAAAATAAAAGGATTTGGATAACACATCCAAAACAAAGCAAAATCATGCATCGGACACATTATAGAAATAATCGCACCCACCACCGAATTTCAATTGATCCATGAAAAATTAAATTCTCGGTACTTCATAAGATGAATTCCACATTGTGGATTTGATCGCCGTATTTTTCAAAAGAGTTCATATTCGCTTTTCCAAATCCGAATTGCCGGGCCTTACGCTTGACCCCTGCCATCAGATTTTGTACAGCCACCTTGTCCACCTTCTTCGCCGCAGAAAGCCAGTTTGCCTTGAACTGCTGCTCGTCCTTAGCAGTTTTTTTGGTCTTCTATAGGTTCCGCGTGACAATAGCCCAGTATTTCTCAATTGGGCGGAGCTCTGGCGTGTTGGGAGGGTTCTTGTCCTTGGGAACCACCTGCACGTTGTTGGCGGCGTACCACTCCATGGCCTTTTTACCGTAATGGCAAGATGCCAAATCCGGCCAAAACAGTACGGAGTCTTCAGGAAAGGCAGCAGACGTTTATTCAAACACTCTTTCACGTAAATTTCTTGGTTGACAGTACCGGAAGCTATGAAAATGCTGCTTTTCAAGCCACAGGTACAGATGGCTTGCCAAACCAGATATTTCTTTGCGAACTTTGACAGTTTCGTGTGCTTGAAAATATCTGCTACCTTTCTCCTTCCT
>JAHHFK020001799.1:105000-196764 GCA_024533555.2 Aedes koreicus | reverse complement strand
AGTCATCATCCCGCTTCTGTCACGGTTTGGACTGGAATAACTCATTCCGGTACAAAACCCCTTTGATCTTCATCGACAAGGGAGTGAAGATGAATCAACGGTATATCAGAAGAAAACTACACTTACTGACACAGCAGCTTCTTGGGCATCGCAGCCATTTCGGCAAAAATGAATGGGATTTTTCAACAAGACTGGGCGCCGGTCCTCCCTTAGCTCAGTCGGTAACGGTGCAGCTACAAACCCAACACCATGCTGGAGGTGGCTGGGTTCGATTCCCGGTATGGTCTAGGGAATTTTTTCGTTAAGGAAAATCTCTCGACTTCCTGGGCATAGCGTATGATTGTACTTGCCACACAATCATACTCATGCAAAAATGGTACCTGGCATCGAAGCTCTTAATTAATAACTGTAATAACATTGAAAACACTAAGTTGAGGGCAAGCAATAAGCTAATTGTGAAAGCAATAAAAGTTTGAAATTGCTAAAGTAAAAGGGCACCGGCTCATGGAGCAAAAAATACTATTAGTCTTTGCGAACGCATTTTCCCAAGCTTTTTAACGAAAGATCAATGGCCGGATTTGAATCCGATGGACTATTCCTGGTATGGTCCATCTTCGAGTAAAGAGCCTGCAGTACACCACATAAATCACTAGAACATCTAAAATCGTCTCTTTTAAAGGTTTGGGATCAAACATCTGTCGAAGAACTCGCGGCCGTCGTGGATAACTTCCCGAAACGTTTGAAGGCGTGCATCTCAGCACGGGGCGGCCATTTTGAAATTAACAAATAAAACTTTTGCTTCGAAACACTGCTAAAACAAAGCCCTACGCTCAATTTCAAACTTCTTCAATTCAATTTTCATAACTTGCCGAGCTCTATCGGACCTATCGGTACTTTTGCTTCACATCTTTGATTCTAGCAGAAACTGCTGTTCACTATTGGGATCCCATGATGTTGAGAAGGTATTTCCAATTTCAAAACATAATAATTTAAATTTGGCGCACTGTACGCAATAAAAACATAATTAATTAGTTAATAAAGCTTATAATTTGCAAACATATTGCAACAATACATATTGATTTTTTAATTTTTTGAGATAGTTTTGACACCATTTTGTTATACGGATATTATTCGGACACCCTGTGCACAAGTTTGCCCGTGGAAACTTACACGTTAAACGTATAATTCTTAGAGTGTACCTTGCCTTTATACCTTTTCCATCAGTGTAGCATCCTTACTGTTGGTGGCTCAAATCGGAAATCGGTACTAACATTTAAATATTTTACTAGACTCTCTGTGAATTGAGCTGATCGTTTAACCCTTATATCCAACATCCCAGTGATTTCTTATGGACATGCAGAAGATTCCTGGGATTTCAACAAAGCGAGTATCACGTCAACGCATCCCTATTATTTATTTTATTTACATGGCATAACGTCACAATACTATAACATAGCCTGATACACAATATCTCTCCATAATGCCCGATTCAAGGCTGTTCTTCTCCAATCCCTTGGGCACCTTGTACCCACTAGGTCTTGCTCCACCTGGTGTGTCCATGTTGCTCGTTGCGCCCCACGTCGTCTTGTACCAACCGGATTCCCGTCGAACACCATTTTTGCAGGATAGTTGTCCAGCATTCTCGCAACATGTCCTGCCCAGTGTATCCTTCCAGCTTTTGCCACCTTTTGAATACTGGGTTCGCCGGCAAGTTGCGCGAGCTCATGGTTCATCCTTCGCCTTCATAGTCCGTCCTCCTGTACCCCACCAAAGATAGTTCTTAACACCCGGCGCTCAAAAACTCCGAGTGCTCGCAGGTCCTCTTCAAGCATTTTCCACGTCTCATTCCCGTAGAGAACAGCTGGTTTTATTACCGTTTTGTACAGCATGCACTTCGTACGGGAGCTAAGTCTGTTTGACCGTAGTTGCTTGTGGAGCCCATAGTAGGCACGACTTCCACTGATAATCCGCCTCCGGTCTCACGGCTTTTATCGTTGTCCGCAGTAACCAGTGAGCCGAGATAGACAAATTCATCGACTACCTCGAACTCATCGCCGTCGATCGTAGTCTAGGTCCATACCGATTGTTCCAGTTCGAATTTCTTCCTTGTGTATTGTTCGTTGCATTTCCTTTTTAATGGTGTCGGCTCACAAGGCCTACAACCAACCCCACTATCTCGCAGGAGGACTATCGTGATGCTGCTGTTTAACAGCTCCAAGCACCACCAGGACTTTCGGCTTTTGTATTAAGAGTCCTGGGCGCACTAACAAGACGGTAGCTCAGCCGCTCCTAATATGGAGAACAGACGCTGTTTTGAGCCGCCCCTAACATGGAGAACAAACGCTCAAATGGGTGAAAGCTTGGACCTTTATCCTTATTTTTAAAAAGCGGGGTGTCTCGCTTTTGTCAAGGATGCTTTCGGATATTTGTGGGTTTTTGGAAGAAACTCAACAGAGTCCAACAACTGCTCAGTCCCCCCACTTCCTAAACAGTCCCCGCCGCTCGTCTGGGGCTACTTATTCGTGTATTCAGTAGCTGTCCATCATATCTGATGGAACCCCAGTTATCCGCGACCCGTGGACCCGCTGGAGGATGTGTGCTAGTCCCATGCACTATATGTTGCTCCTTTGTGTAATAACAGCTGATCTGGCAATAATTGAGTAGCAACCTTGGGCGACCTATCATGCACATACACATGCTCTTGATGAATCAAAAAAAATCTTTACTGCTGAGAGAGGAGAGCTTCTTAAACAATTTGCTGTCAATACTTTTGGGAACCGACCACTAGCAACGCTGTTAATAAAAGCAGAGCGTCCAGATTTTGAGTGAATCGAGCTTTATATTTAATACATTTTGTAAATTAACGCAACGGATGGAATTGTGGGAAAACTCACAATCCCTTACCTTCGTTACCTTGAAACTCTCCTCAACAAATGCGTGTATCCGTTAATCAGATTTCATTAATCTAAATAACACTTTTTAATGTTACTTACAAGCCTGTTTGAGATTTCTTCCCAATTTGTCAACCTCCTTGGCAGCACCAGCAGCCTCCACTTCGTAGCTGCGGTGGCCAACTTTTTTATGCTTTCAAATCCTAACCATTCACTCATCACGCTCGTAAAAAAAAATGAGGGGCAGACATGCCGCCCGGGAAGTGTTTTGTTTACGCTCCGGTTGTTGTCGCGGGATCACCCCCTAAAGCATTCACTATTAACTTACTGTAAACAAGCATCACGCGGAGCTATTAGAGGTGCCTATTTGTGGCATATCAAGCGTCATCCATCGTCTTCGTCCGTCATTACCGCCATCACTCTCGCTCCCTTGGAAGTAATGGTGATTCTCTTGTGGCCTTTCTTTCTTCATCCAGCTCTGTCCTCACTGCATGCAGTTTAGCAACCAAGAGCTTGATCTACAAAAAATGATAGGACACTTATCACTTGAGGCACGATTTCGACACTAATTAAATCATTTACGAACCTAGCGGACACGACGTCGTCGACGAATGCGGTGTGAATCGTAGCATGAATTAGGAGAACTTCAGTGTTGCCCGGTTGCTTGCAGCGAAGGAACATTGGAAACTGAATAGAGGTAATGTTGGGGGCAACAATGCCTACTCGACTCTATTTTAGTTTGTTTTTTCGCTCTATATAAACGTTAAAATTGGATAGCAAAGGTGATTCAGGAGACAGAGAGCGCCCTGGGTGGCACATAGGTCACAATACAGCAACGGAGCACTCTGGGGTCGTAAAATGTACTTTCTCACGAGCCTGCACTAAAGAGCAGAAGCAGAGCAGCTCTGGCCCAGTAGTGTGATGGGATCAAATTAGAAAGGAAATGTTTACGAACCGGTGACAAGTGCGAGGTTGTTCGAGGAAAGGTTCGTAGCGTTCATCGTTTCGATTTTTTTTTCGCGAATAATAGATATTTAAAGCATTCACTCAACTTATGTTACAAAAACCGTAAAAATGATTGCCCGGCATATTTTTTAAAATTATTGTTTAAGATAATTTGGCATATTAACATCCCCACGCAAATATTAAGAACCCTTCGGGTTGACTTTCATACCTCGACATGTACCATGAATCATGTGATTTAGTCATTACTATTCTTGGCCACATCCTATTTCGGCAGTTTATGACGACTTCCCGCAAGAGTACAGCATTCACACCATCATCGGATCAACGCAAAAATCTCATTTTCGCATTTCCTCGATTGGATTGGGACGACTCTCATGTCCATATGTGAAAAACACCACTCACCCGAATCCGAGTTCAAATGATAAAAGCGTGCCCGCGTCATTATCAAGCCACTTGCCGGAATGGTATTGACATGACCGGTATTTACCATTCACACGTTTCCGACGCGGCAGATTTGGACCTTGCCTGCTATTTCTCGTATCATTCACACGCGCATCGATGAGGTCTGAATTTATGATGGTCGGCGCGGAGGAAATATAATGCTATCTTTCGTCCAGCAAACTGTTGGCCTTACCTAACGCCGCACACTGGGGCAGAATAGCACAATATACGGAAAAATAATAATAACTCTCTAAATTACGAGAAGTCTTCGGGAAAGTTGATCCATTTAGAAATTTTATAAATCTAGAGGTATTTGCCATTTTATTGTGTTGTGTGTATAAGAAGCATTTCTCTAGGAGGCGTTTGAGTGATGTAGTATCATATGCAAAGTTGCAAGATTAGGATAATTAACCCTCATGTGATCGGCAGGCTACCTTTTCATGTTTTACATTACGAAATTTTATAGTTTATTTTAAAACAGGAAGCTGAAAGTCAGTGACATCTTAATAAAAATTGAAAGGCAACTTTTGGCATAAAAATCTTTCATATAGTAGCAAGGGGAACCGAAGGGGGGGACTTCGATTTTTTTTTACCCCTTAAGTGATCGACAGGGTACCCGGGTACCCATCAAATTCAAACGCTTATAACTCTGGCAATTATTGACTGATTTTAATTCATTTGGCACCGTTATATTCAAAAACTCATTCACTTAAGGGACATTATGAGCAATGACCATTTGAGTCCATCTGGTTCCTGTAAATCCGTTCCTGTAAATCTATTGAATTTCAAGGAATGGATGTCAAAATCTTTGGAATAATTCCTAGAAACTATTTCTATTCTATTGTGGGCCATATGCCAACTTGTTCCTGGAACGGCTATTCTGTAACAGATTCCCGTGGGGCCTCGAGTGGCCATGAACATTTTGAGTAGGTTATTTCTCAATGTAATGTACCTAGTTTTGTTCCTGGCCACTCGAGGCCTCACATGAACCTGTTCCGAGATGACCGTTCCAAGGAAAAATTATCAGATAGCCACAAAACTATGAGAAATATCCTACTGGCAAAATTTCATGAATTTTGATACCCACATTGCCAGGGTTTCCTTCTGAAAATGTTCATGGCCACTCGAGGCCCCACGGAAACCTGTTCCGGAAAGACAGTTCTGAGGAAAAATCATTAGATGGCCACAAACCGTTGAGAAATATCCCACTGGCGAAATTTCATGAATTTTGATACCCATATTGCTTGGGTTTTTTACTGAAAATGTTCATGGCCATATGAGGCCCAACAGGAACCTGTTCCGAAAAGACAGGTCCAAGGAAAAATCGTCAGATGGCCACTTAACTTTGAAAAATATCTCACTGGAGAAATTTCATGAATTTTGATACCCATATTGCCAGTGTTTCCTTCTAAATATGTTCATGACCACTCTAGGCCCCACGAGAACCTGTTCCGAAATGACCAGTCCGAGGAAAATTCATCAGATGGACACTAAACATTGAGAAATATCCTACTGGTGAAATTTCATGAATGTTGATACCCATATTGCCAGGGTTTCCTTCTAAATATGTTCATGGCCGCTTGAGGCCCCACGAGAACCTGTTTCAGAATGGCTGTTTGACAAGTCAACATACACTGATAGGCAAAATAAAGTGCCCACCTCTTCGTTTTTTCAATTTCTCTCATTTACTTGGTTCAAATTAAAGTAAACACACTGTATTTTTTTTTATTATCTTATTTTTTATATTCTTTTTAAGTTTCACTTATGGAATACTGAAAAAAAAAGGAGTTTTACTTAAAGAAAAAAAAAATCAATTTGTGTTGAAAAAAAAAAACAGTGACAAAATAAAGTGCCCACTTCAAAAATCGATATGTTTTCGATAAGTTTCCATTGGAAGATCCCTCGATTGTTTATGTTTTGATATTTTGAAATGTTTTGAACCAAACGGCTCAACCTGGTGCATTTGTATACGTGATCGCATTTGATTCAATTGAAAAAAATGGAGAACGCAGTGCTTTCGAAAGAAATTCCCTTGTGTATCCGAAAATTGGTCGTTCGTGATGTGCAAAACGGTGAATCGCACCGGGCTGTCGCTAAGAAGTACAGTATCAGTAAGGCAGCGGTTGGCAAAATTCTTCTGAAGCTTAAAACGTTTGGATCAGTGGTGGATCGCCCTGGCAGAGGCAGGAAGCGGAAAACGGATGCGAGAACGGACACCAAGATCATGCGCGAAGTCAAGAAGAACCCGAAGGTAACTGTCCGCGAGATCCAGGAAACCCTTCAGTTATCAGTTTCCGGTCGAACTGTTCGTCGCCGTCTCGTAGCACAGGGGTTGAATAGCAAACTTGCCCGGAAGCGCCCATTTATCAGCAAGGCAAACAAATCCAAACGGCTTAAGTTTGCTAAGGAGCATGCTGATAAGCCCCTAAAGTTCTGGAAAACGGTTCTCTGGACGGACGAATCAAAATTCGAGCTGTTTAACCGAAAGCGGCGGGTTCGTGTTTGGTGCAGATCGGGAGAGGAGCTTCAGAAGCGCCACATCCAAGGCACGATGAAGCATGGAGGAGGAAATGTGATGGTCTGGGGGTGTTTTTCGTGGGGTGGAGTGGGAAGCATTGTGAAAATCGACGGGATAATGACGGCAGATTCTTACATCAACATCCTGCGAGAAAATCTGGAGGTTACGCTGATCCAGACGGGCCTTGAAGAGAAGTTCGTATTCCAGCAGGACAACGACCCGAAGCATACTGCCAAGAAGACCAAGTCTTTTTTCCGGTCTTGTCGGATCAAACCACTGGAATGGCCTCCACAAAGCCCGGACGTCAATCCCATCGAGAATTTGTGGAGGATTCTCGATGCCAGGGTTGACAAAACTGGTGTTACCAATAAAAATAACTATTTTGAAGCCCTGGAGCGCGCCTGGGAAGAGCTAGATCCACAGCACCTAAATAACCTGGTCGAGAGCATGTCGAAGCGCCTGCAGGAGGTCCTGAAGGCCAAAGGAGGACACATCAATTATTGAAATGCTTTTATTTTACTTTAATTTATGTTTTCTGTAGCCTAAATGAAGTGGGCACTTTATTTTGTCACTGTTTTTTTTCAACACAAATTGATTTATTTATTTTTTTGAGTAAAACTCCTTTTTTTCTGTATTCCATAAGTGAAACTTAAAAAGAATATAAAAAATAAGATAATAAAAAAAATACAGTGTGTTTACTTTAATTTGAACCAAGTAAATGAGAGAAATTGAAAAAACTAAGAGGTGGGCACTTTATTTTGCCTATCAGTGTATGGCCCACAATAGAATGGAAATAGTTTCGGGCATAATTCCAAAGATTTTGACATCCATTCCTGGAAATTCATTAGATGTTCCAAAATTGTTTCTCCGTACAGGACCACAGCCCCGGAAACCCGGATTTACGGATACCAGATGAACTTAAACGGACATTGCCGGTAATGACCATAGAGCGAATGAGTTTTTGCGTGCCAAAAAAAATAAAATCGGTCAATAATGGCCGGAGTTATAATCATTTGAATTTGGTGGGTACCCGGGTACCCTGTCGATCACTTAAAGGTGTTTTTTTTTGTCGAACATATAAGGGTTAAGATTAGCTCTAAACTTTTTTCTCCCTCTTCTATGTCCCCGCTATGTCCATAATGTCCATGCTATAATGTCCATAACACTACACTTAATAAGTTGATTCCTTTAAAATCCCCTTGAAATAACTAATCCTTTGACAGATAGGCCTATTTCGTGTACTTGACACTGAAAAAGTCTGTAAGTCGCAGACGAAAGTAGTATGAGTTATTTGTACAGTTTATCTCTAGCCACCAGTGAAAGACAGTCGCAAAACATAAACCGAATATATAACATATAAGGTTGGTAAACTACAACCTTGTTGGTGCTGTTACCAACATGGTGGCAATACGATCGACCTCCGCCATCTTCAACCCATTTCGGATATAATTACGACCCAGCAGCCAACAGGCAGTTTGCCTCCTCGTGGTGCAGCCTAGGTAACATTTCCAGGTCAAGGACGGCTCAAAGCAATGTATGCATGTTAGGAGTGGTTAAGTTACCGTCTTTTTAGTGCGCCCAGGACTCTAAATACGAATGCCAAAGGTTCTGGAGGTGCCCGGGACTATTAATCAGCCGCATCACGAGATAGTGGAGTTGTTTTTGGGCACTGTGAGCCAACACCGATAAAAAAAACTACAGCAACGAATAATACACAAGGAAGAGATTCGAACCGGATAAGGACTGGAAACGCGGGACGTGGAACTACCAGTTTTATTGGAAGTACTCGCGTGCTTTCCAATGAATTCGGAATGGTCGTTTCATCTACCAGTGCTGTGACAATACACACGAGCCAGCAACAGCTTGTATCGTGATAAATCAGATGCAGAAGCGAGTAATAGGGTGAAGGCCGATCAACCCAAAAATGTGCAGGTTAAGGATCATGGGCCGATTCTGCAACGTCAACATCATTAACTTGCATAGCCCTCTCTTTGGAAGTCATCGTCAGTTGACAAAGAAGAATTCTACGCGCAGCTGGAGCGTGAATGCGACCGCTGCCCAAGCCATGACATCAAGCTCATCATTGGGGACTCCATCGCTCAGGTTGGCCAGGAGGAAAAATATATACCAGTTATTGAAAATTTCAGCGCACACCAGCTGACCAACGGCCTGACAACGGCCTTCAACTTATCGACTTCGCCGCCTCCGAAAACATGGCCGTACGATGTACCTACTTCCAGTACAGCCTCTCACATCGCTACACCTGGAGGTCGCCAAACCATACGGAATCACAAATCGACCACATTTTGATAGATGGTGGGCACTTCTCAGACACCATCGTCGTCAGAACCTATCGAGGCGCCAACATCGACTCGGACCACTACCTAGTGATGGTTAAGATGCGCTCAAAACTCTTCGTAGTGAACAACTTTTGGTACCGACGTCCTCCAAAGTATAATCTCGCGCGACTGAAGCCGCAGACGTCGCCGCAGGCTACGCGCAATCGCTCGAAACCGTGCAGCCTGGTAGGCTCGACGAAGCCTTTCTCGAACACTATTGGAATACAGTGAAAACAGCTATCAGCAGCGTAGTGGAAATCGTCGTAGATTGCGTGGAACGAAACCGACAGAACGAATGGCTCAACGAGGAATGTAAGCAGGTGTTGAAAGAGAAGAACGCAACGCAGGCACTTATGCGGCGTCAAGCTATCCGTCAGAGTGAGAAACGGTACAGACGGAAGTGGACGCAGCTAACCCAACTTTCCCGGCAGAAAAAGTTCCACAAGGAGGATGAGGAAGAGGAGCTAGAATAGCTGCACCGCTCACATGAAACGTGGAAGTTCTACCAGAAAAACAATTCATTCCGCAAAGGCTTCGTTCCGCGAGCTGAAATGTGTCGGAACAAGGATGGGAGTATTCTAACAAACGATTGTGAGGTGACCGGTAGGTGGAAGCATCACTTTGATGAACATTTGAATGGAGTACAGGAAATGAACCAAGACAGTGAAGGAAGTGCTGTCGGTGATGCAGCAAGTGACAGAGATGTGTTACCCCCGACGATCTGCATCGTCTGATGGTCCGGGTTTGGGATAGTGAACGATAGTGTTGGAGAAGTGAAAGGATGGGGATATATGTCCTCTCTGCAAGAAGGGTGGCAAACTGTACTGTGAAAATTATCGTGCAATCACCGTCTTGAATGCCGCATATAGAGTGCTATCCCAAATCATCTTTCAGTGACTGTCGCCACTAGTAAATAGATTCGTGGGAAGTTTTCAGGCCGGCTTCACCGAAGGATCAAATCTTCATTTTTTGTCCCTACGCACCATCTACTCATCGACTACAAAGCCGCATACCATACTGTAAACCGAAAAGAGCGATGGAATATCATGGACGAGAACGGTTTTCCGAGAAAACTGGCCAGACTTATCAAGGCTACGATTGATGGAACTCAGTACTGTGTGAGGATATCGGGTGGATTATCGGGTCCATTTGAATACCGTATGAGGCTTCGGCAAGGTGATGGAATCTTATGCCTGCAGTTCAACATTGCTCTTGAAGGTGTTACGAGACGAGTGGCATTCAGCATGCGGGGCATGGTTCTCAACAGATCCAGTCGATTTATCTGCTTTGCCGATGACGTGGACATGGTCGGCAGAACATTTGAGGCGGTGGCAGGAGCAGTACACCAAACTAAAGCGCGAAGCAGTGAAGATTGGGGTGAAGATAAATACATGTCCATAACGAAGTACATTCTGGCATGCGGAACAAAGCATGACAGAGCCTGACTAGGCAGCAGTGTAACGATCGACAGCGATGAGTTCGAGGTAGTCGACGAACTTGTCTACCTCAGCTCACTGATTTCGGCAAACAATGATAACGGCCTTGAGCCAGAGGTGTATTATCAGTGGAAGTCGTGCCTACTATGGGCTCCACAAGCAACTGTGATAAAACAGACTTAGCCGCCGTACGAAGTGTATCCTGTATAAAACTCTTATAAGACCGGTTGTACTCGGAGTTTTTGAACGAAGTGCTGAGTGTTGAGAAACATCTTTGGCAGAGCGCAGGAAAACGGAGTTTGTAGGCGGAAGGTGAACCACGAGCTCGCGAAACTCACTGACGAACCCAGTATTCGGAAGGTTGTCAAAGCTGGACTAATACGCTGGGAAGGACATGTTGCTAGAATTCTGGACAAATATTCTGCAAGAACGGTGTTTGATGAGGATCCGGGTGGTACAAGATAACGAGGGGCGCAACTTGCAAGTTGGTTAGACCAGGTTGCGCAAGATCTATGGAATAAAAGGTGCCCACTGAATTAGAGGGGAGCAGCCATGAACGGAGAACGTTGGAGGGATATTGTGTATCAGGTTATGTTATAATGACGCTATGGCATGAAAATAAATAGATAAAGTTGGTGTCCATTTACATGGACTGGTATTTGCCTCCAGTTCATAACATCCACGCCGCGCGAGGTTCCATTGCTTCTAAGTTCCAGTTTTTTTTTTTATAATACTAGTCTCGAATAACTTTGGCAGAGGTTAGTATCTGTCGAAGTAACATACTAAGTTGCATTCAGGTCTACATAGCATTTTGTTAGCCAGGCACATTTCGATTTCCTGATTTCTACCGCTCGTCCTGAATCATCGATTTGTAATCCATTTTGTACGATGCTACATGACAATACATAGATGACAAATTTAGAAAAAGCAGCTAACCACTCCATGGATGACTCTATAGGCGCAGTTATATCATGCAAAGCAGTTCTTCACCCATTAAGCGCCGGACCGGATGAGCTCGAGGTACCTCTACGGATGGATAATTTTGGACGTATTATGGGCATCGCTACGCCTGAGCATCTGACGACAACCAGTGATGGTAAGTTCGTCAATCTTAGAATCCGTACTTCATTTGAACCGAAGCTTTTCCAAATCAAAGCCAATTTTGAAGTTGCCTACCATTTCATTATCGGAGGTCGACGATGATTATCGTCTGTGGCTAACCTTTTTACGACACATTTCAAGCCTTCATTCACGACAACGCCTAGTTGCCCGTGACACAAAAGTTCCATTATTTGCGCACTGTACACAAAGGTGGAGCTGCTGAACGCATTGAATCAATTGTAATCAGTGCTGCAACTACCCCCTGGCGTGAGATTAATTAGTAAGGCGGTATTCTGACGAATATTAACATAAAACTCACATCTTCAGGACCTGATAGACGTTCCACGAATGAAAAAGGAAACTGTAGTAGTGCTGCGTGCAACCCTGGATGTTTTACAGTGACACATCAAGATCCTTAGGCAGCTAGATGAACCAAAGATACACATAGTACATTGCTAGAGCACCGACAGTGTTCAAGACTTCCCCATTCCAATCCAGATTCGCAATCCCATATCACCCCGTAACAGAAACCTTATTCCCAAAGTGTCATACCTGTGATAACTGTCACCTTCTTGTGAGATGCCCTCTGTTATTGGCTATGGGTTTAGCTAAGCTGCTTCTAGTGTTTGCTCGAGACTGCACGACTAACTACACAAGTCGAGTGTGTAGAAAGCGACACCATACTCTTCTACATTCCGGATACGGTATTAGCTTGAGTCACCAGAACTATGCATCTGCTTACAACACATCAAACGCAAGTTCCAGTTCTACAACATCGCCCAATTTCTTTCTATCGAATGACCAACGCCAACTTCAATCTTCTTCTGCAATCACGAAACCAAATGATGTACAGGGCGTTGCAAGAGGTTCTACCATATTCTTACTGACTGTTGTGCTTCGAATCGTGGATGTGTACGGCAAACATCATTATGCATGCTTTGCTTGACAGTGGATTTCAACCGAATTTGATGACGGACCGTTTGGCACAATTGCTTCGGCTAAAACGTCAAATGTCCAATGTTGAGGTGAAAGATATATTGGATATAAACCAGATTACGCTACAGAGTCCGTCAACCGCGGACAACGGTCATTGGACCACTGGAAACTCTCCGAAAATATTTTCCTCGCTGACACTCGCTTCAATTTATCCGGGGACGAAGACCTGATACTTGGATCGACGCATTTCTCTGGCATTCTCCCCACGTCTGCCAGAATGCAGCTGTCGAACCAATTCTTGTTGGAAGCGAATTTGTTTGGATCGTTCCAGGTGTCATGAAAGCAAATTACGAAAACATCGTGGAGGAGTGTTTATCCTTAGGACACTGCGCCTTCTGATATGCTGACCATCCACACCATCTGGTCATAAATGAAGCGAGCACGAATACCAAGACCCACGTCGTTTTCGGCGATTCCAGCAACGACAACTTCGGGGTTCTTTTTAAAAGACGCTCTGTGTGTGGTACTAGTCATACAAGATGACCTTCTGATATTGGTTATGCACTTCCGCGAAAATTTCTTGTTGCGATCATTGCGGACATTGCTAAAATGTATCTCAAGGTACTCATCAATTCCGACGATGCTCCGCTCCAAGAAATTCCTACCCGCTCGGTGGACCTGCTTTGCAACAATCGTTGTCTATTGACGACTTCATAGCATCTGATTCTATTCAAGAAGCAATTAGAACAAATACAACTAATAAGGCTATACAACTTTGACTGTTCATATCAAGTTATTGATCCTGGATGTGATTCGTGGGAAAGATGTGGTCCAAACCTTCGTCAAGGGCCGATTGTATTCTATATAGACGGTTCATAAATGACCAATCAAGTGGGAGCAGGTGTAACTGGCGCTGGCTCAAGGATTAACATATCAATTTCAAATGGTAAGTGGCCAACTGTACTCAGAAATAAAACAAATATCACTTGAATATTTTCTTATATATGCATGAAAAATAAATATTTAAACAAATGTATGCATTATGTCGGACAGTCAACCAGATCTAAATGCTTAAAAGCAAGCCCTTGCAAATTCAAGTATATTTTGAGATGCTCTATAAGTCTTCATGTGGTGTTGTAATCAGATTGAAATCAGTTTGTTCTGGGTGTCCTAGCCATTGTGGAATTGATGGAAACGATGAGACTTTTAAATCAGATAGGCTCTGAAGTTTGTTCCAGTTTGTAGCACCTGAACCCTTTTGTAGTTTATCGGCTTCTTCACTTAGAATGGAGATGACAGCTTGAGAGTGAAGGTAAAGGGAAACAAAGTGAACACAGTCAGACATAGATAAGCAATGCAGTCCTTCAATCCTTTCCCCTTTCCCCTGTAGAGGTTCATTGATGAGTGCGGCTCCGCGCCACACGCAACACACCGTTCCCCCCCCCTTGATGATAACACATGATAATAGCTCCTCGTAGAGGGTGACTGTAATACAGTGATAGACATTCGTTTAGCCGAGGGCTCAAAATTTTGAAAATATTCAAAAATTATACATAAAACATCGTTTTGTCGTAGATGTAGTATATCTGCATCACTTTGATGAGAAGGGAACGACTCGCACGCACACACTCACCAAACGGGTAGCGGCGGATGTAAACATTCAAACGACATTTTCAACATAGACATTCGTTTAGCCAAGGTGCGAAAAAGGTTTGTTTTTGGCAAATTTCTCGCGGTTTTCAAGTGTGAAGCATTTCGATAAAACAACTTATAATTGTATCAAGGTGCACAATAATGCGATGTTTAATTTTTAATGATTAATGATGAATGTAATAGTTTCAGGAATGGCGAAGGGTACCTGACTAACGGAGGAAGAACGGTGCATTATAAGTTTGTTTAAGGAGGAATGCCAATCGAATGTCTCAATTGCCCGAAAAATTGGTCGATCTGAGAAAGCAGTAAGGAATTTCCTCAAAATGGGATCAAAATATGACATTAAACGTGCTACCAAAGGGCGCACCAAAGTATCGTTGAGGATGAAAGGGCAAATCAGGCATGAAGCTACACGGAATCGACTGTCCTGCTCCCAAATAAAGCAAAAGCTCGATGTTCCAGTGACTTCCCGACAAATTGCTCGGATTCTGAATGAATCGCCAAACATCAAGTGGAAGAAACTACAAGGAAAACCGAAGCTCAATCTCACTCATAAGCAGAATCGGCTGAAGTTCGCCCGGAAGTACATGGAGTGGAAGACGGAATGGCGTAGTGTTCTGTTTTCTGACGAGAAAAAGTTTAATTTAGACGGGCCCGATTGTTACAGTTGCTACTGGCACGATTTGAATCAAACCAGCGTCGTTAGATCGAAGCGAAACTTTGGTGGTGGAAGTTTGATGGTATGGGCTGGCTTTTCCTACCATGCAAAGCTTCCGATTTGTTTCATCTCAACCCGGATGAATTCCGGAATGTACCTGGAGCTATTGGAAGACGTTTTGATCGGTCATATTGAAAACGACGCGAATGAGGACATCGTTTTTCAGCAGGACAATGCATCTATCCACGTCTCCAAGCAATCCAAGGCTTGGTTTGATGAAAAAAACATTCCACTGCTGGACTGGCCAGCTTGCAGTCCTGATTGCAATCCCATAGAAAACCTCTGGGGAATCTTGGCTGGAATGGTTTATGCAAACGGACGTCAGTTTGACAGCATTTCCAGTCTTAAAACATCAGTTCAAGAGTGCTGGGCCAAAATCGACATGGCAACACTGCAAAAGCTGTCTAATTCGATGCCAAACCGTATTTTTGAAAAGATTCGTAACGATGACGGCCATACCAAATATTAAATATCGATTTTCTTCGAAATTTATAATTAAAAGACATCTTGATGATGAAATTCAACAATTCGGCTAAACGAATGTCTACCCGTTTACCGATATTTTTTTCAATTTTATTATCCAAATGTAACGTAATCTTAAGTTTTATTAATGAATTGGTTAGAAATAAATGAGATGTATCCTACAAGACCGAATCCGAGCAAACAGTGTGTTTTATTTTCGATATACATAGAAAAACTGGGCCTCGGCTAAACGAATGTCTACCACTGTATTACAAAATTCGTAAATATTCTCAACTCTATTTCTTCATACTCACATATTTCTAACCCCCCATTATCTATCATATTTCATTTATATCATTTATATTCTTTTCTTCTTTCTTTTTTCCTTTTTACATTTTCTTGAATAAATTGTGTCTACAATCCATTTTAAGTTTCCAAATGTATTTTAAACAGCAGAGGTTGTTCATTGGCATTGGATAAACGAGAGTTTTTTTGCACACATATGTAAATATCTACCATTCCGAGGGAATCTAGAATAGCCACCATTTTTTCAATGGTTTTATCTGAAAATACAATAAAACGCAAATAAAACTAATATTTCTGGCACAAGACTAACAAGATTTTTTGAGGAGCACGATAAGTTCATTTTTATTTGTTCGATTCTTGAAAAAGATGAGTTACGCTTGAATAAAACTTGTTTGTTAACAAGTCTTTCGTAAGATAGCCATAAAACCAGTGTGGAGAAGGCTCATCATAAATAAAGAGAATGTGAACGTTCAAATCAAAAGTGCCTATGCATAATTGTTGTTCTTAGTCATAATTATTATTTTTACTCATCAGCGTAAGCCGATAAGAACAAAAAAAAAACTCTGTCTTGAATATGCTACCAATAGTTTTGGGAAGAAGAACAGTTAATAATATTGCGTGGATGGCTGAAACATCAGTTGAACGAAAAACGATTTTTCTCTTGATCTATACGCTAAACCTAACGTCAGAAGAAGTGCGCTGTGAAGTGGATCACTGAGCGATTCAGCGCACTACTTCCGACTTTAGATTTAACGTTTAGATCATGAGAAAAATAGATTATCAGTCAGATGATATACTATTTGGTTTACTTTTAGCATGCCAGTGACTGGGAATCCAATGGAATCCTGCGATGACCAACAAAAAATTGTCGTTGGTGGCTGAGATGAAGGAGTATTCAATATACCTATCGGATAGGTTTTTATTGAATTTCCGCTTGAACGATCTACTAGTTTTTAATTTCTTCCACCTGTGGGCGTCCATTGTGACAGTTTGATTATTTTTCACATAATGTTCTTTCTCAAGAGTATGTGCTCTTATTTAAAATCAAATGGTTTGTTTTATGGCAGCATTTTCAAGATACATTCATCTTAAAAAAGAATATCATAAAACGTTTACAAAACTTTTTATCAGGTTTTCTGCAAGTTGCGAAACGATGTCTTGAGGAGGAGGATCAAGTATCTTATAAAATTATTTATAAGGTTAGTAACACTTATAAATGATGTTATTTTATAGAGGTTTTTTCAAATGTTCTTCAATCACTCTTAAGAACTATCAGTGTATTAAAACCACCTTAACTTGGAAAATGCCCTGATAAAACCGGATGAACTGCATAATGTCTTTGACAAAACTACCGTCGCACATAAATAAAAACCGGTCCGCATTTGAATTGCAACACACGCAAATAGCTTTAATTTTTATTCAGGGTAAACTGTTTGAAAGTTTGGGTAATTTAAGTTCAGTGGATTTAAGGTCATCAGTTCTACACTGCAAGAAGGCCAAATGTACGTAAAGGAATGTCTACAAAAAACGTCTCCTTCCATTGTTGGGGTCGCACAAGAGCCCACCAATTTTTTGGCCTGACCTGGCGTCATTCTACTACTCAAAACAGGTGCTGGAATGGTATAAAGAAAATACGGTTAACTTAACACAAAAGGACATTAAGGAGGGTTTTTTTTTCTCTGTTCAGGACATAGAGCACTGCGACCAGTAATTTGATCAATTGTATCCTTTGTTCAGTGCCTGTCAGGCTACTTCATCACTATTGGCAAATGATAAAGTATTCGGTGTTGTTACAGTTGTCATTGTTTGTTTTGTTGGCAATGAATCGAGTTTAATTGAAAGTTTCTGCTATTCAAACCCTTTGAAGAGTGAGAGCAATCTTCAAAGGCGCGCCCCTTTATCAGTCAAAACAGGATTCATTGCAAACAAAGCAAACAATGACTCCGATACTGACCATGCATCAGAACCGAGTTCGTTTCATTTTGTGTTCGCACCATGGACGCTGGTGGTCAAATCGATGCTATTTATACAGATTTGAGAAGCAGCATTTGACCGCGTGGACCATAGCATTTTGCTGGCAAAGCTAAAAAACTTGGTGTTTCTTCCCCTTCGGCGTGCTGCTTTGAATCATACCTGACGAATCGCCTGCTCTGCGTGAAAATCGGATCATCGCTCTCGGAAAGTTTGACCAATTCCTCCGGTGTTCCACAAGGCAGCAACCTCGGACCCTCCTGTTTACGCTGTTTATCAATGAACTCTCTCATCTTCTACCTCCAGGGTGTAGATTATTTTATGCGGATGACGTAAAAATGTTCATGACAATCAACTGTTTTGAGGACTGTGAAAACCGGCAATCACGTGTAGTTATATAGGCGACGTGGTGCTCTTTAAATTTTCTGACACTTTCCATCAATAAATGTATGGTTATTTCATTCCACCGAAAGCGCAAGCCGATTAAATTCGATTATCATATTTCTGATAATGTACAACGAGTAAGGCAGGCCAAGGACTTAGGAGTGACTCTCGATCAAGAGATAACGTTCAGGCCACACTATCATGAGGTAATAGCGAAGGCAAACCGGCAACTTGGATTTATTTTTCAAAATATCTGAAGACTTCCGGGACCCTCTGTGTCTGAAATCATTGTACTGTTCGTTGGTTGCGCTCGGTACTGCAAACCTTCCTTCCACTCAGTACTGCAAACCTTCCTGTCTACGAAGATCCGTCGCGGTTGCTTGGAATCGATACGTTAGAACGAAGGAAGCGTAGAGTGCAAGCTATTTTTGCGGCTAAGGTGATCACCGGTGATATTGACTCTCCGGAACTTCTCAATCAACTGAGCTTCTATGCCCCTGAACGAGTGATACGACAACGAAATTTTTTGCACCTTGTGCCTCGTAATCATCTTTATGGTATGAACGAACCCCTGCGTGCTGCTGCCGATGCGTTTAATAGTGTTTATTCATTGTTAGATTTTGATATGCCATTGACTACCTTTATAAGAAGACTATTTTAATGTAAGCGTTAACTGATTTATTTATTAAGACAAACATATATCAGATGAAATTTACAACAACAAATAAACAAATAAACCCAAGTCCTAACCACTTCAAACTATGGAATATCTAATAGAAAATGAGAATTCACATAAATGAAGACTAACCATGTTTTCCTTATCCCAAGCTCATCCTCGGTGGCTAAATCCAAGTATTGTCACTTTTCACTGACATAAAATGTAATAAGGACTAAGATATGTTCTTTTGACTGCAAACAAAAATATGCTCTCTAGTAGTTGTCAATTTTTGTTCTGTCGTGTAGTGTGTAGTGGAGGGATATTTTCTAATTATTATATGGGTTCCTACCGTATGGTAGTTCGTCGTTTTTGTTATCTTAAAATCTAAAAAATCCTACATGATCGGTAGATGGTCAATTGTTATTTGTGTCCGTGTCGTGTGTTGTGTAGGTAAAAATGTTTTAAACAGGTAGGTAGTTACAATTAACTAACAACAATTAACTACCTAATTAGATATTTAAAAATTGGCGTGATGATATTCCTGAGCAATGCTCGGTAAACTACGTAAACTAGCAACATTAGTGTATCTGGTGCGAAGCATGGAAGCAAAAACTAGGGCTACTATGTTCTATAGCATCCAAAAATGTTACCTGTGGACCATTAATTTCAGAAAGTTAGTGCCATAGAAATCATTTCCAGAGTACTTTTTCAAACAGACGTACCTGATTTTGTAAACAAAGAGGAGAAGTAAGATTGAAACGTTAAAATCTCGATACCTTCAGCACTTTCATACAAACTAGGGCCATCAACACAAGGAATAACATTTCCTTAACATGATGATGATGCTACATTCCG
Source organism: Aedes koreicus (assembly GCA_024533555.2). Classification (NCBI taxonomy): domain Eukaryota; kingdom Metazoa; phylum Arthropoda; class Insecta; order Diptera; family Culicidae; genus Aedes; species Aedes koreicus. The sequence goes on along the minus strand of JAHHFK020001799.1, from coordinate 177,129 downwards.
TGAGGGTGCTGTGAGCTTTGAGAAATTTGAGTTTGAATCTTACTTCCCCTGTTTGTTTACAAAATCAATAATTAACGGGGACGACCCTGGCGTAGTGGTCAACATTCATACCTCTCACGCCAAAGTCACGAGTTCGAATCTCACCCGCGACGCTAAAAATCGCGATAATCAAGAAAAAAATTTAATAATAATAATAATCAATTAACTTGCGTTCATTCGAAAAGTGGTTTGCGGTAAAGAGGATGAAGGAAAGGCGTAAGTACAGATTGCAAACATTCTCAAATATGCCATTACGCCCAAGAACTAGCAGGATGCGAACAAAAAGTTTGGTTTTCCCGTAATAATTGCCATAGGAACTTCAAAGGGCCAGTGAAGCTCGAGTTCGCAACCAATTGAGCTCAAATTGTAGAAGTGTTAGGGCCTGATTTGGAATCATTTGGATGGGGTGGAGCTAAGACGGTAATTTGAATCACCCTAATGGATATACTTGTTAAGTCATTACACGACAAAATTATATTTTTTATGACCTTCCATCAATCGAAAATGAAAACTTCAAGTGATTTTGTATCGCATATGCTAAATTAGCACAAAAGAAACAAAATACGCCATGGAGTTTCAATAACATAGGTATAACTTTGTTCACAAGTTTTGACTGCACTTCATCCCATATTTGCTGGCAATCCAATATACGAAGGTCAGCTGATATCAAATAACATCTATTTTTTATAGCTCTAGCAGCTTTAGCTTCATCACTCTGCCAGAATTAACCCCTCTAACATTTTATTAAAAAGACATTGTTAAAAGTTTTCACAAAATTAAATGTTATGGTATGTTACTGTCCTTAGCCTCTGTTTTTCTAACCTTCCAAACCTGACGAAGAAAGTTGTGCAAACCAATCACGGAATGCGGTCTACCGAGTCGTTGGTCGATAATCATCAATGCATTTGTCTCTGTTAAAAAACTGGAGAAATTGATTCGCCTTATGTCAAATTGATTAATGATTGTTCTGAGTTGCTTCTTCCATATGCCCAGACAAATATAACTTTGTAATGGTATCTCTTTGTTCTGTCTTATTTGGGTGGAACTTTTTAATTAGTAGGAGTATTGTTGGGTTCATTGTCGTCGTTGAAACAATTTTAGCAGAGAAAGCACCCAACGTACGTTTTCTCCGAGGCTTGAGAATACAGGTTCGACAATGGAATAAAGGGCCTTCTTGCCTTTTTCCGCGAAGACGCAAACCAACAGACTAGCAACAAGTGGCAAGTGGAAATTACAACGGCAAACAGACGACAAAGATATCACCAACGAAGACGATGTCGAATGCGATTCAATTGAGCCGAAGGAAAATGGTACTCCAACTGAAGGAGGGCTTCCTCTGCTTGTTATTTTCCTGTTTGGTTTTCATCTTATCTACCAACTTTAACAAAGGGTCATAGTTGTATAGATTTTCTGATGAGATTCCGATGAGGTAAGTTGCATTATCTTATACATATTGTTAAGTTTTGAAGAGTAAGTATTCACCCCTTTCCAGATAGGAAGACGGGTTGTGCATCTTGTTTGGAAAACTTTGCGGGAATTGGAAAGAAGTATAAAACAATTTCTCGGAATGTTACTAACTTCGATATTAGAAATTTTTTCTTTGATTAATATTGACTTGAATATAGAGCTCTGTCTCATTTAGAAAGCTATTCGATTAAGTTGTTTGTTAATTTAAGAACGCAAACATATTTGGTCAAAATTATCATCAGAACGTTTAATAGCGTTCGGCAAAAGATATTGAGTTTATTAAACATTTTAAGTTTAGTGCTTCATTATCAGTAATTTTAATAAACTTAGGATCGCATGGCTAACAAGCGAAGGTAATCTTAATCAACTTTCTAAATTGATGATTGGCACTTATGACCTAATATATGTGCGGTTAAAGCTTTAAGAATGGATCATCAGTTTTTCATAGTTTCGATTGACGTTTCATCTGCAAAACACACGAAAATAATAATTCCGCTACATGTAATCACAATTCCAAAATGCCAACGGTGCACGTATGCCTTCAGTTTCCTCACTACACGTTGGTGCCGTAATAAATAATAACCGAACAGTAGCTATAAATCCAGCTTTCAATTCCATCCCCCAATCAAGCTACACAAGGAATGTTTTCAGCGCTGGCAAGATTGAATGGTGTTCCTGCCAAAATAAAAATGATGACAGTCGATCGGTATAGTTGCTATGTTGTAGTCTTCCACGAAAAAAAAAATACATTACTGGGTTTCATCCAAACCCGGCTGACTATCACTTCCTATCCTAAACTAAGGACACTCAGCATCGTTCGGGGAATGAAGGTTTCTGTATGAAATCTGGTGGCGCCACGCCAGGAACGAATATTATCATTTTTGCCAATTGTGCCCCCACGTGTTATGCTGTCGCTGTGATTGTCACAACAGACTGTCAAGTTGACGTCAATCATCTGCCGGCTGGATTTAGTTATGCATTTACCACACAGCATGTTCACTGGCGATCAAACTACGTTTTCCTCGTCACTATCTTCCATGCCTTGGAGCCTCAGGTTTGAAATTCTACTGGCTTTTCAACGAGATGGGGCTAGCAACATGTTGATTCAGTCCAATGCTAGTGAAAAGAAGGATTTAAAGAAGGTACATGGAAAAAATGAGGGAGATGTTTATTCATCAAATTCACTGTATTGTACGTGGATGGTTTTGAATAGGATGTCGATGGGTGCGATTTGCATGATTATATTAATATTTATTGCTAGTGAATGACACATTATTGGGACAAACGTATCCATTTGAACCTATTCTTTTGTGAAACTTTCAAAATATTACCGAATAAAGCCTTTTAAAATTTAGCTACATCAGATGTGTTTTCGGCATGATTTTCCAAGGCTCAAATAATACTATAGTTGATCCACTTAATCGCAGAGAATTTGGGTCATATCAGATCTATACTCAACTGTTTTCCATTGGTAAGTGTTTGTCAGACAATTGACATGAACCCAACACCCATCTCTCGTTCACGAGTGTGACGGTCATTAAATATAAATAAAAACCATTATATCCAATTGGTCCCCTTCTGTTGAAATCAACATGGAAAAAGCTAAACTGTGTTACGATAATGCCAGCAAACCTAAATCAAATATGCAAATCGTTTATCTACTGGAGGCTGTTTGCACGTAGTGACGCATGGTGTGAAGTGAAAGTCCTCTTGATTTGCATAAATAAACCGAATGGAAAAAGGCGACAATTACTTGTTCCAATGCACAATAGAGCGCCCATATCTTCTCAAAACTAACTGAAAAAATGTTTAGAGGTTGCAAATGGTTTCAAAATAAATCCGTATTAAATAAAATAAATACATAGAATCAAAGTAGAAGGTTCCGAAAACGAAGTTTGTTATAGATAAGTCTCGATGAAATTGTTTTTTTTTGTTTAGGTATAAGGTCGGAAAACTAGAGAATTTGTAAATTAATATTGATATATGTTAAAATTAGGAGATATATCGTGATTTTGCGGTAATTGATAATAACTTAGTTTCAAATGAAATTTTATGTCAATTATTTTTGCCGGAAAATAACAAACAAACATATTCGAAAGCAACAATTTAACAATGTCTATACAATTTTTTAAACAACGCTCTGTTAACTCTTTCATCGAAAAGCATGCTAAACAACGTTTGATGTGCAGGAAATATCCCTATCCGATCATGCTGTTGGTTTGGACAGGTATTCAATACTTTTGAGAAAATGGGTTTCGAAGGTTTGTTTGTATATACTGGGCATTTTTATCCTGTTTTACTAACTTTAAACGATATCCCTAGATCAAGAATCGAGAGCAGATTCAGTTAATCAAACAATAGCATACGTGCCAAACAGTGACAAGTTTGGGGTTATCTTCCACTTGTATCATTTTAGGCATCTGCTTGGTAGTCTACAACTGGTTTAAAAGGACAACAACATCCGACAGAACATATCTGACAGTCACCGTAGAAAAACGAGCATCATCCACATCAGAAGACATAAGCCTTGGTGGAATTGAATCGGGACGATCCAATCTTGAAGGGGAAGCAGTTAACGCGAGGACCATTCAACTTTCCAACACATCATCATCACCCGTCACCAAAGAACAGCTCATCAATATCATAAACAACGTACAACCGTAAGCACATTCGATATCGAGCTCATCGAGGTCACCGCATAGCAACCAGCCAACGCACCACCGGATAGCAACCAGCCAACGCACCTAGGACTTGTCGACGCAGCACTCGACAACAGTACAATACCACGCGACATCGACTTGGACCACGAACCCGACCACCTGAGCTGAGAACTGCAGCGTTAGGACTTTTAGGGCCATCGGTAGGTTTCGACCAATTTCAATCAGTTAATAAAATCATTATTAGTCTTGCGTTCATCAAGTGTAGTTCAGTGTTTATGTTTTAAAAACTTCAAAACTCCTTGTGAGTTCTTAATTTACATTCTCAAAAAATACTTACGAATTGATTTGAAATCGGTCGATTGGATCGTTAGATATGGTTAAAATATTGTTCTAAAATTGTGCCGTATTTGAACTGTATAAAGTTTATTTTATTGAGTTTGTAAAAATAAATAAGTTTATAGAAAAATGGAAAAAGGTTTAGACATCAAAACTATAAATATCAATATTTAGAACAGTTTGCACTATTTTACTTTTTGAATCGAATTAAAAATAATCATGAGCATATAAGAATAAATTAACAACAGACCTACCTGATTACAAAAAATACAGATCAATCAGGATTTTTTTTGCCCAAAACATGTTCCTGAGGGTTGAGTAAAGGTATTCATATCTACAAGCGTGACCATAAAACATTTCATAGTTACTGAATACATTACAAATCCATGCAAATTCTAAGAACTTGATTAAGCATTGAGTTGAAAGGTTGTTATAGGTTATGTAAGAGCCTCATTGAGAAAGGCCTTTATATCTAAGTGCATTCAGTTCCAAATTGGACTTGGAGCAATGAACCTCCAGAAATATCTACTGAAACCATAAAATGCCAACAGAACAGTAGATACATCCGAAGTGATGTTCCACATTAATCTACTGATACCTTACCCTACTCCAAATACTCATGTAGGTAACAAACGGCTCAAACCGCTAAAGCAACAATACTGTTAATTAGTCTGGGTAGACGTTAATTGGGAAATCAATCAATAATCATTCAAGCTTGTAATTGTTTCGAATTTCCATTCCGAATAAACCTCCTCCCCTGTCCCATCCTCATCACCTACCATCACAATAGCCCAGTAAAGTTTGTGGAAACGATCTTGACATTCTTCCTAAAGTATCCGATAAACTTTCACATGCTTCCTATCGGTTAATAGAACATTACAAACTGGTGTACATAATCTAGTTCGTCATTGTCTTCAACATTCCCGTATTCGATAGAGTTTTGTTCTCAGAACGAATGGAAATCATGAAATAGAACTCCACTCCAATCTCCGACAACAATATTCACAGTCAATGCTACCTAGCTGCTGCCGGCGAAAAGTCACGCTCCTTCCTACACAGGCACTAAGTTACTTCGTATTTTCCTTACGTGTGGAGTGGTGTCCCGTAGCTCTTTTCCGAGTTCAGTCAGTTACTGTACAGTGGATGTGCACACAGTATGTTTGTTCATTTTTTTTTCCTTACTGACTAACTTTGACTTGGCCGCACCGTAGACTTTAGAGCCTTATCGTTGCATGTTTCCACACTGGTACGAACTGAGAAGAATCGAAATGCTGGACGACGACAATTGTGATCGATATTGATTGTGTACTTCTGTTTAATATCATTGCCAGAAGCACATTTCAAGTGATTTTCTTTTGGTTACAAGTCAGCACTCGAATTTGTTGACTTTTCTGCTCTACAACGCAATGGAAAATAGTAACTATTCTTATGGCTGATAATGTGCACAGCCAGGAGGAAGATTTGCGAAGGGGTTGTACTTAAAGTAGGCGGAAGGGTTTGTAGACACGATTTTTCACCACGTGGTCACATTGTAGGATATCCTAACAGTCAATAACAGCTCGAAAACAAAAGAACCGAATTGATTGATTACACTTTACGTTATAAACAGCACATCGTTTTGTACACAACGATTGAAGAATAAAAGAATGTATCGTCAAATCTTTACTTATAAGGTACACTAAGTAGAACTAGGTGATTGTTATGTATGTATATTCACAATTCAAAACCCTTACCAATTTAAATCGTTTGATCCTAAATTGTTTGAAATGTGTGGATTGTGTTTTAGAACAAAATGACTGTTATGCGAATAGCGGCAGTTGATGGGAGACAATTTGTGCCTTTTTCTGGAGGAAAGCATCAAATCTTTTGAATATTTGTGATAGATATGAATCTTGCGCATAAACCAATTTGTTTGCTATCGGAAAAGCGACATGTCCGTTTGTGTGCGACCGATAAACCCAGAATAGATCGTTTCGTTTACACTCGTGTACACAGATTCTTCTGTAAAAAACAACTCGTAGGAGTGAAATCATAGCACATTAAAAAAAAACACTTGCGTGGTTACCAAATGTATACTATAATTACAACGCTTATATGCTTTTGTTAATAATTCCATATCATTTTGATTGTAGTCCAACTGATTCATAAGAGGTCATCGTCGCACAATATCATAGGTATCTAACTTACCTGAGTGACTGCAGCGAGTTCCTTGGGGCAGAACTAGACATCCGTTTGCTTCTATCGCCATAGCCAAGGCCATACAAGTAAGGATTGTTGACGGATGGTGTAATCGGATCGCCGTAGAAGGTTTGCGCTGGTGATGGATCAAGCAAACTGGCCAACAGGTCATAATTTCTCATTCGGCTATCACTGTCGGCGTAGAGCCCAGTGAGGGGTAATCGTGCAGCCGACATCGATGACGATGGTGTTAGAGGTGGCCCGTTAACGTCATCCCACATACCCCCATGTGGGATGGAATTGCCCGAATAGTCCAAATCGTTGTACAACAGCGGATTCACTAGAAATCGGTAAGCAAGCAGTGAGAATGCGAATCGATTGTTATTGGGAATGTAATTGGGTTGAAATGGGTTCGCTCATGCGGTAATGATGGAAAGTGGAGATGGAAAGAAATGAGGAAGTTGTTGTTTGTGATAGAAACTGAGTTTACCTCCACGCTTCTGAGGAACGGATATTTGATTTTCGCCCTCTGTGGGATTAGACGTGGCACTGCTCCGGGATTGCTGAGGTTGATGAGACTTGGTCACATCTGAGCCGTGGTGGGCTGGAATGAAATCGGAATGCGATATTAAATTACAACCTTTGCGAGTGAGTGAACGGCTGATGTTTGCCCGGCGCTTTTACACGTAGGACGGTGCTGAATCGATGCGGCATAGTTTCTGTATTGATTGATGTACCGGAATTGAATTGATTTACGTGGCTTTTGTGGTCAGTTGGTTAAATGTGGTTGTTAAAGTAGATTCAGATAAAGACGGTTCATCTTTGGTTATAAATAATTTATTGAACTCATAATGATTTGTTATTTCTTTTGATTCACTATTCAACAGGGAAGATGGCTAAAAACACTAATAAAGGTAAACTTCGATACACAGTTTAAAGAAACATTAAATTTTCGGCGTAATCTATTGCACATAATGGAAATGCTAGATTTGACATAAATCAATGGGATCTTTCATGTAAATTTTTGTCAGATATCACTGGAATCAGGTCTGTTGTATGGAAGATTGCAAAAAAAGTTGTATGCTGTATGAAAGATTGCAAACAATTATGTTTTTACGCTTGCTTTGGCTTGCAATTTAAAGAGGGGCAATTTTACGTGTATGTTAAATTCATTATTTTTTGTGTGAATAATGTACATTCCGTTTTTTTCTTCGAATTGTACGTTATATCTAAGCATAAATATGATTCTTTAAAATTCAGCCCATGGGACTACTATACTTTATCTTCACACTTAGATTTTTTTAGAGAAATTTTTTACCGAATTCTCAACAGCTGAACGTTTGGTAATCCGATTTATTGGATTTCGGTTAAAAAAATTACAAATTCTGGTATAATTTTAAAAAAATTCTGAGTGTGTTGATAACGTATGGTAAGTTTTAAAAATATGATTCAACTAGAAGTTTTAAGCAACTTTTCTTATGAGCAATTTTTGTTTTACCTTTCTTGCACTTTCGAGCAATTCCTGCCAGAATGAAAATATGTGAGATTTTAATCGATTTTTTCTCGTTCGAATGAATTTTTGCATTCGAATTTAACTACAGCTACTGAGTATTTTCTACAACTGAAAAACATTTGTTTCAAGAGTAATTTAAAAAAAGAGCGGATGAATGTCAGTCCGGCTCGATTCTTGGCTTACTGCACGAAATTTCTGGTCAAGTGCAGCTTTTTCGCGACATCCCGAACGGAACAGTTGGGTTTGCGTTTAAAGGCAGCAACCACTCGCTTGTGATCCTTCACACAGTACGGAACACTTTTTCAACCACTCACCTTCTTCCGATCGACAGTTAAACGTTCCCCGAAATGTTTTATGACACCAGACACTGTAGACTGGTGAATTTTCAACATCTTTCCGATGGTTCTGTGCGAAAGAAGTGGGTTGTCGAGGTGCGTGTGCAAAATGTTCTCGTGCACTTGCTGTTTCTTCGACTCCATTTTCGAGACTACGACACATTTCACAATGAAACAATACTCGCTGAGGTCATTTCACCCGAAATTTCGTTAAAATCAACCCAAAAGGGCGAAATGTTACAGCTTATTGTAAGTGATGCAATTTAACTGTGGACACCCTTTAATAATACTGTATAGTACTGTATACGTAGTTTTCACAAACCGATTCATACTGTATGCCATATTTTTAAGTTCTTCGTGGGTTACACTCGTTATTTAGGATATTTCACGCGTACAAATCATGTGTATCAATAAAATGAATTCGCCTCGGATTTATTTTTTCCACCCATATTTAAGCATGGTCAGTATCGGGTTAAAAAGCGAAATACTCATGTTGGTGCGTCAACTTTGATGCCAGCTGTAATCCACACCACTTGATGAAAACAAATTCTGTCCACATCATCCACTATATTTTTTTTAGGCTATGATGAAATTTTTAATATGCTACATAAATTTTTCACAGAAATACGGATTTTTGAAATAAGTATGTTTAAAAACAACTTTTTTCACATATATTATGAAAACTTTAAATTCATAAACCTTATCAACATGAAATTTTGGTCAAATAAGGTCATAAGGTATACATTCGTTATAGTGTTGTTTCAGCCAAAAATATTGAGTATTGACAAAGTTACAGAAGGTTGAACATGGCGAACATTTTAAGCAAAATTTTGCTCTGTTTTTTTTTTTTGCTACTGAGTGTAAAATGAGTCAACAAAGGGGATACACTAGGGGGTAGATATTTTGATCTAGGAGTATTAGGAGTAATTTTGGGGTATGTTTTAGTACTATAATACTACATTCAGCAATATAATACTATTAAGTGTCTAATATTGTTAGGAAATATTAAGAGTGTAGCCATCTTGTGCTGAGCTTGCTCTATACACTCAAAATTAAATTTACTAAACACTGCATGAACAATAATTTTAATCTTGGTATTAATGGTATTATAATACCATATTATGTCAATTTTGTCTTTCCCCTAGGTGATAAATGTATTCAAAATCCATAACGGCTACTTTCATATTTCAGCGCATCTCATTTTCATTAAACTTTTTTCCTATAAATATGCATACCACTGTATATAATCATTATATTTTTAAATTAATAAAAAATTAACCTTTTTGCGGGGTTGTAAGGGTATAATATAACTGAAATGGTAATAATAATTCCATCTTGTTGGAACTTAGTATGACATTTGATCTATGCCACTAAACCGAAAGAAATTTAGTCGAACGACACTTGGTCGAACGACATTTGGTCGAAAGACATTTATTCACATCTACGTAACGTGAATTGTAATTGACCATTAACATTTGTTTTTTTTTTATCTGATATTTTGAAGCAATATTGCAACACCAAGTAGAAAAATCTGAAACTTCTAGAAAGCGTTGTGTAATCTTAAAATACTCGTGGATATTATTACTGTTTTTTTTTTATGAATTTGCAATAATGTTGATATTTTTCCGTTCTCACATCACTCATGTTTACGGGATCTGTTCCAAGACCTCAAATTGACCGATATTGAACATCATGAAGTCTTTAATTAATTTTTAATGACGCATTGAAAACCACTTCTGAATAATTATAAAAAACGCAATGGAAATATGTAGATTATATTGAAGTAAACCTTTAATTCTATAATGCCTTTCAAGAATGAGAGGAACGATTGAGTGGATGAGATGTACGGATAAACTATTGTTTACAGCCAAACTTTCATAGCGATATCAGTTGTATTGCAGGAGCCGTAGGGAAAGCAGTGAAAAACTTTCAATGGTATTTTCTTACAACTGCCATCATAAGGCACTTCGCGTCAATGGGATACAGTAGGTCCGCCATCTACAGGATCTTGCTGCAAGATGAAAAGTTCATCGAGAGGAAGCGTGGTTTCGGCCATCCGACGGTGCTGTGCGACCGGCAAGTCCATCAGAAGGTGATGCACAAAACCGAGGGGAGAGGTCGGTCAAAGTGGACAAACCGTTACAAAGAACCTCCAGTTACATCGTCATGCGTAGGCGCAGGTCAGAGCAGGATTCGGCCGTCTCGTAGGTAGCAATAATCCCAATAAACCTAATGAGGTGTGCAGCGAGGTCAAGTATATCTTCCACAACAAGTTCCCGAAAAATCTTCTGTGGTTGACCAATAGCGAGAAAGGGCTGTCAAAACCACTGTTCTTTTCCTCGGGACTTGCTGTGAATGGGGAGATTTACAGTATTAAATACGGCCGCTCGTCAGAGTGTGCAAGCATTTTGGTTACATATTCACTAAACGTGAGATCTGAGAAAAACTTGTTCCAGGGAATCTTTTTCGTAGTTTTCTTAGCTTCTTCCGAAAACTGCTCTTTTTCTAATGCAGACTTTAGTAAAACTTACAAAAATGGTGAGAGCTGAATTTTGTGCTTTGAAAACGTTTTTTCAATAATTTTTTTCCAATAAATTTATGTACAGTCGTTATCCATGAGGAATATTTTGTTTTCTCCATCGGCATTGGTACTTCTGTGTATTTTTGGTGAGTAAAAATAATCTTTGAGAATTTGATCTTGCTCTTCCAGATTTATTATGTATAATTATTTTGGCTGAGAATCAGTTCAGATTTGTAGAACATCTTAAAATAAGACCATTCCCGGTGAAAGTTTGCAATATATACATTCAAATAAGCGCTAAGCTTGGCACTCTTTTCCAAAATACCCATGCAGCATCAATCATAGTAACCTATGAGTCAGCAGACAAAATTTGACAGCTCTAACAGTCGAACTCTAACCGTGATGGCAAAAACAGTGAAGCAACTCCGTTCAGAAGTGTGCGCGTTGAAAGAACGGCACTCCGCCGCGTCGAAAACATCGTGTGGCACTTTGTGGACGTCGGACACGCCCGTTCCGGCATCTACAACATCTTGGCACTATTAGACAACAATCAGAGCATCGAAAAAAAGCCCGGTTCCGGACGGTAGACGACCCTGAGCAACAAGAAGCTTCAACGGATGCTGAAGAGGAAGACCGAGGGAAAAGTGGCTACATCGCTGCGTGCGCTTGGCCGGAGGGTCGGTTCAACTGGCCAAACAGTGAAAAAGTACCTGGCGAACATGGACATACATGTCAGGAAGCGGAAGTCGCGTCCACTGGTTTCGGAGCTCCGAGGTGAAGTTCATTTCACACACCAAGTTCCCCAAGAATTTAGTTTTGGAGTAGTTCGCATTTCGTAATGTGGAAGTTTTAAGAGTTCAAATTTTAATAGCGCTGATCATGTCCTAGTATGATATCGGTTTCTCACGGAAAGGCCATATTGTTAGTGGAAAGTATAAATGAAAACTGGATTCACTATTGGAAAGTTATGCGTTCTTTCAATGCATGATCAGCAAAGATTCAAGTAACGCGAGTTTCATATATATCCTGGTATTCGGTTCCTCTTTTATTCAGCCGGCTGTTTAGATGCGCACGATAAATTGTTTAAATTTGAATGCCGCTTTGAACCAACAGTACTGCTGCTATTAACATCACTCAAAACCGTGATTGTGGTTTACATTATGAAAACACAGAAATTCAAACGAAAAAAATAGTAATATTGATGAGCATTTTTCTAACAACACTTAAATGAAGCTAAAGTCTTTTAACAAACGGAATATATTATCGAAGGCACTTTGCGTTCAATCGCGATAGCATCTTCTTTTGTAGAGTCAAACACAATATAATAATGTATGCTTATTACACAAACAGAAGATAACAATAATAATAATTCACACAAGTTTTCTGTAGTTGGATTGTTTAGGACTATTGAGGGGTTATTAAATATCCGTTACACGTATTGAAAATGGATCCGGAATCTAAAATTCTATCTACTTTGGTGCACTGGAATATTTAATAAGTACGATTACGTCTGAAGGCATCTTTGTGACGCTCTATTGCTGCTGCGAACGATGCTTTGCGTGATACCGTAAACTGTGAACACCGATTTAGGTCCTTTGCTATCTTTCTTTTCGAGTAGGATGAATATATGACCATACAATCAAAGGGATCTAATCCCCAAGTTGATTTGAATCATCCATGAATAATCTCTTGGACAAAAACCCCCCTCAAAAAAAAAAACTCACACGACTTACCTCAAGTATAACATATTGCTTCTTATCAAAAATATTGCTGAAAAAAGCAACCATATCAAATGAAATACTCTTTTTGAAGATTCTATCTAGTCCGAATAAGTTCAGCAATAAATTAATGGGTTGCAGATAAGCTAAATAGAAAACTCGAACAATGCAAGCCACGAGCAATCAAGTCTCAGTACGATCCTATTTCATGAAAATTTCAAAATCAAATTCCAAGCACCACAGGAAATGGGTGGCATTCTTTGTATACCTATACACTTTATTGAAGATACGCAAACAAGAGTATTTGAACCAAACAATGATTTATCGCTGGGACTTGAATTTCTTTGGGATTTATTTTTGCAGATAAAGGTATAGGCGATAAAATCAGGCTTACGGCATCAGCTTAAATCAGCTAAAAGTATAAAAATCTCACCTCACATGGTAAAATATCACTTGCGATTGGAAATTAGTGCAGTCAAATACATCGTGTGAATATCGACAAACCTTACGAAAAATTTGAATAATCATGAAAAGTTCAACCGTTGTAGCTTTAATTCTGTTGGGACTAAGTGTAAAATAAGTCTCTTTGATGATGTGCGGAATTAATTTTCAACAAATATTCCTTTTAGGCAGTTTATGCGGCTCGTCCAAAATCGGAAATAGTACTCCAAGAGATCGAGAAGGTTCGACCTCGCTACAAAGAAATTCAGGACTTCGTTATCCACACGATTAGTGATGCCCGGTTGAAAAGTTCTGCCCGGCTTGCCAAATTTCATTCAGATGTTCTCTTGGTAAAGCAAACATTTGTGATTGATGCCATCAAGAAGGAGGATGCTCTCCTGTTCCAAGTGAACAATCAACCATCAACGGTGGATAAAAATTGTCTTTCCTTCACTACAACCCTGGCTGATAGTATTATAAATCTGGCTGGAACGGGATTCTCCACCTGCATCACTGAAACCAGCGTAAATTTGGAGAAATCTATATCTGCTTTCTACGCACTGCTGCAGCAAGATGAGGCGGATTACGTTGGAATCGGCTTGCTGAACATTTTCAAGGATGAAAACATCTTCTACCAACCTGAATCGATTCTTTACAAGTTGCAACAGAAGTCCGAAACAATGGAAGGCTACCCTTACTTCCTGGAGGATGATTTGTTGAAAACTATCAATAATCTGTCATCTAATCTGGAGTCACTGGAAATGGTCTACATCGGATGTATGACCAACAGTGAACAACTGCTGAAGGATGGATTTGCTATGGCACAAAATCACATGAACTTGACCTGCCGAGCTGTAGAGATCCCGGTACCCCCATCTCTTGGTAACCCACCAACAGAAATCGCTGAGGTACAAAACTTAGATGTGCCAGATACTGAAGCTATCAGACGATTCCGCGAACAATTTGGAGTATAAGTTCAGAGTTCTTTGATCATGAGACTAAATAAATGAGTTTAAATGTGGTCCAATACAAACGACCGTCATGTCTACTGGATCTACTTGGGTTTTAAAAAATGTAAAAACTACCAACATTGATGAAAATATTTTGTAAAACAATGCCACATCTGTACTTCTAGCTGATAGTGAATAATCATATAAAGAAGTATTCGCGAAAAATGGCACACACAAAAATGTTCACCAAAGTCCGGCCTCTTAGCGGATTCTTTTGAAAAGAAAACGAAGATCAACTAATAAGCTATGATTTGTTAAATTTATTTCACTTGACTTCTTTTCCCATTCCAAATGCTCGCACCTTCCTCTTGAATTCCATTTGGTATTGTGCAACAACTTTGCCTATCTGTTTGGTCACTTTCATCTAGATTTTCTTCTTTTCTAACCAGTTTCTGATGATTGTGGAATTCTTACTAGGTGCTACCATTAGGACATTAGCTCAAAAATTTTCAATCGGTGAAGTTCCGGTGTATTCGGAGAATTCACGTCTTTTAGCACAAAAAGCACATTATTGGCATCGAAACACTCCAGCATAGTGGCATGGAACAAGATCAGTCAAAAATAGAAAAGAGCTCTTGTGGTTCCCTAGGAATTACTTTTGAGGACTCTCTTATAAATTCCACCATTTTTAGTTCCAGAAGTGAGGAAGGGAACGCTTATTTCGCTGCATCTGCACATTGCCTACCAGATTAGGAATTTCTTGGCAAATTTTGACATTTTCTCTAGAACGTTAATCTTGGACTTGGCGACGAAATATTCCTGTCCGGCTAGGTTGCGGAAATCGGACTTAACGTAGGCTTGGTGGTCCATCACGAATACAATACGGATTGGTGAGCAACTGCGCGTAGAGCTTCCAGGCAGGGGTTTTAGCAGTGATATTTTGCTTCTTATTCCTGTTCAAGGCCTTCTACACTTTGTAGGCCAACCGTTTCATGGTTGTCTAGACAATACAGATTGACACCTTCGATTTTCTAGTGACATCCCGGCGATTATGAGTGCACACATTTTTTCACGAAGAACTTGCTGTGCGTAGCCATGACCGAACTTATCTCACAGATTGTTATGGAACATGACAAATTTAAAAATACACACTACATCAGTTTTTCTCAAATTTTCAGAATGTTTTCTCACATAGTTAATAAGATATCGGCAAAATTTCCACGAATACACTCTTTACTATATTCCCAATACTGAACATATTTCGGATATTGTGAAAGGAACTTTAAAAAAATAAAAATAGCTTTATGCCAAAATTTAATATTTAGGTAACAAAAGCTCTAAATTAATAAAAATGGCAGTACATCTAGAAAACAAAAAAGAAAGATTTTTATTTAAATGCATTGATTTCCAAAATCGGTATGATGTGCAGATTATGCCAATTGAAGGATGTTTTATTTGTATCGAATCGTAAAAAAAATATATATATATATACATGTGGAACAAACGAATGCTACTGACATCGTACAAGATGACTGGCATGGCAGGAAAATTGTGGCGGGAATGAGATTAAACTGCGGTTTTATCTTCAAAATTGCCGATAACGTTGCCGAACATGTACGTAAGACATAAGCTTGGTCAAAGCAGTGAACTGCAGTGGTTCGACAGTGGTTTTTGTACCGAGCATGGAGGATTGTGGGGAATACTAATAGTTAATCGTGATTTATTCTAAAACATGTTTTCAAAGTCGTCACCAGAGATATCTCAATAACTGTTCAACCGACTTTGTTTTCTTTACTTTTTTTTCAAGTCTTTGTTTCAAAATATTTTTGTTACTAACCGATCGTTTTTTCGATATCTAAAAAATAAAACATTTTATTTTACAAAGCAGTAAATCCAGCTCTTTTAACTTAAAATATTTGTCATTTTTTTTCAAGGAACATACAGTCATCGGCAAAATGAAGTGCCCAACCTTCATGATTTTAACAAACATTTCCTAAAAATTAAAAATTTTTTAGATGATGATTTTATCATAATTTATTGAAGACATTCACTCGAAATTTATAACAAGCAAACCTCGATTTTTCAAAAAATACTTGTTAAATAGGTTGAGGGTAGCATAAATAGGTGTGACATAAAAAATTGCCCAAACCTTGTAAATCTTTCGCATGCTTATCAGGAGACCCCTAGATTTTTTGAGTTGGGTTATTTGGATTCAAAACATTTTATTTGTTGTGATTCTGTAATATATTTACGTTGTTTTTATGTAATTTTCGTTGAAATAATGGAAAACGCAGTGCTTTTAAAATCAATTCCTTTAAGTATCCGTAAACTGGTGGTTCGAGATGTGGAAAATGGAGAACGGCGGTGGGTTACCGCAGGAAAGTACGGTATCAGCAAAGCAGTTGACGGAAAAAATGGTTGAAGTACAGAACGTTTGGATCAGTGACGGATCGCCCGGTAGAGGCTGGAAACGCAAAACGGATACCAGAATGGACACCAACGTCTTACGGGAAGTTAAGAAAAACCCAAAAAAATACTATCAGGGAGATACAGGAAACCCTTCAGCCCCCAATAACCGATCGAACAATCCGCCGGAGAATCGCAGAGCATGGTTTGAAAAACAAGCTCGCCCGGAAGATGCCTTCAACAGCAAAGCTAATAAAGCAAGAAGCAGCCATGGTGAAAACACCTAACCGTTCTGCAGGAGAGCCGAACTTGACTGCAAATACACCACCATGTGGCTATAATTTATCACATCAGTTTCGTGCTTATAGATGAACACGCAACGCAATGGACGCGACACGAGTGTTAAGCTCGTGTTTTGCTTCAGACACCGTGTCTTGATTTTTGCGAAAACACCCGAGTGCTTAAGACCACAAGAAAGCTCTCAACATACACCCTAGGAATGGGCATTTTGGAAAATAAAATCGATGTAGCCGCATCGATTTTGAAAAATCCCACGATAATATCTAAAGTAAATAGTCGATTCGGAAAAAAATCGATTGTTAAATATTGTTAAAAAAAAATTTATAATCTTTGTCAGAGAATTATTCCTGAGCAAGTTTACAAGGTCATCTTATAACCAAGGCATATGAACGTTTTTTTTAAGAAACATTATATCAAGCAATCGATTGGAAAATTAAAACCCGTTATACTCGAGCAAAACTAACTTCCAGAACGCAGCCACAATATTTTTTTCAAATTACCCCAAGGACTTATTGAACGACCTGTTCCGGCAAGAACAAAAGGATCAACTAACTAGCATACGACAAGAAATTTAACAAAAGTAAACATAAGACAATCAGCAGAAACACAATATTGAAACAACATTATTTTTGATTTTTGGTAATTTGATTATTTACGACAGTTCTCGGCACAGTCATCCCATTCTCCATTTACTGTTTCACCTACACTCAGCGAAATAAACTTTCGATATTCATAAGATTTGCATTATGATTATTTGCTACAAGAAATCGTTATGAATTTCATCAATTTACCTTATGAAAAATAATGATGTAATAAAAATATGGAGCAACCTAGATTCGATCCTTGAACGTTGAGGTTATGGGTCCAGTGACTTGACTACTTGTATATATCAACACTTGTAAAAAGGAAAGCTTAAAGGCGAACAACAACAACGTCGTGTAAAACAAAATCCATTCATAAGTCAACTCTATGAAATTTAAATCATCGTTCATAAGTTGAACCTTATGAAATTCTTATGGTTGTTTGGCTGAGTGTATGTTGACAAGCAAAGCGGATTTTCTTTTTTTTTTCGCTGTAATGAAAAATGCCATGAACAACTGTCAGTCTGTGCGTGAATGCCAACTAGTATACGAGGAAGGTCTATAATCAGGTTAGGCGCTGAGCTACAGTGAAAGCTGTTAAAATAATAAAAATGAGCGTTGGGTGACTATATATTCTCCTTTGCAAGGTTTGATCAATATCCATCAACTTCTTGCACTCAGTAATGTGGAAAAATTTCAAATTAATAAAACATCGATTTCATCTTTCAAAAGATCGATGTAGTCAATCATCGAACAGAAAGTATGAGATAAAAAAATCGATTTATCGAGGTAAAAATATCGATTCTGTAAAAATCGCATCGACATCGCCCATTCCTAACTTACCCAGTATGACACTGGTTACCACGGATAGAGCATTGTTCGTCGGATGATTCTAAAGATTTGATAATTTGACTTATAGGTTTGTTTTCTTGGCTGTTGGGTGACGGGCGCATAAGTTGGTTTATTTTAACAAGCACGGCATGGGTAGAAATAAAATAAATTAACCACGCGTGTATTCTGCAATCGGACACAATCGGAAACACTCGGCTGTGGAGTTTGCCGAAACATCATACACGATGCCAAAAACACGAGCACTGGGATTGGTGTTGTACCCACCGCGTTGCGTGTAAGTCTGGAACCACGAAGTCAAAATGGTGAATTTAATACACGCGCTAGCGTGGTTAAAATAGCTCGGCGTGCAGTGAAGTGTTTGGACATGGCTGGCCAGAAGGCTAGAAATTTGCTCGGGAGGTAAGCCCATAGAGTACTGGAAGAAGGTTCTGTGGACTGATGAAATTCCAGATGGACGCCACCATATCCGGTCTCCTCAGATGGAATACCATCGTCGCAATTTGTTTGACTTCCAACACAGCTTCTCGAACGGTAGCCTGGTGACGTAGTGTCACATAACCGAAACAAACGTTAATACATGCACCTAAATACCAGGTTCGCTGGTACCGCTCCTCGCACAGTTGCTTCCGGTTCACTTCCAATCAATGACAACTTGTTTGGCATTTGGCCTATTAAATACATTCTGCCGGTTTGGCAGTAGTGTGACAGGTAACAAAATTTAATGTGTCCGAGCGAAAACGGGATGGTGGTGATGGCCAGTTTTGGCAGTTTAGTTAAAGTGTTTGTGTGATATGTCTACATACACTCACGAATACGGCTTTGAATGTGCCGCTGCCCACACTGAAAAAAAAAATTGGAGTAAAAACTACCATTTTACCCGACTATGCCTATTTTCAAAACTACCACGAAATTTCAGTCAAATTAACTACGTTTATGGTACAGCCTTCAACATTTGTGGTATATTTGACATCAACCCCACCATGGTTGACTTAAATCGCACACAGATAAAAAGAAACATTGAATTTTCTGCGTTATCTAATGCACATATAGCGAATGCTAGATTTGGCAGAAATCGATGGGATATTTCATGTTAAGTTAAGCCTGATAACGCCTGAATCTAGCCTGTTGTATGAAAGATTGCAAACATTGTTGTATGGCGCATGAAAGATTGCAAACAATTTCGTTGTTTACGCCTCCTTTGGCTTGACATTAAACGAGGCGAAATTTTACACGCCTGTTAAAATTCCTTATTTTTTTCTATGCAGGCATGGTAAAATAAAACGCATTTATAGTCAGGGAAAAATTTTTGGTAGTTTCTACAGCGGATTATTTTTTTTGCGTGGAGATAGGATTCGTACTCTTTCACCAATGACGTATATATATAAGGTCTGGCCCAGTAGCCACAACAATATTAGCGAAATAACGTCATACGTCATTCACGACTTGAAAATTGATCAACTGTCATTTTCTTAGTTGTCAGATGTTGTCTTCTTTTTATAAATTGTTATATTGTTTTTCTTTTTAACCGGTTCAGCGTTTGACGCAACTGCACCAATGACGTCTAACGAAATGAACGCAGGAGCCAAGTTTTGTCGCTCGCGGAATATCAGGCTCTCGATCCGAACGACGTGATAAAAGAACGTCGCGAAGTGGATGTCTTATTTTGCATCGAATAATCCGAGGTCCATTTGTAGTTAATAGTCCTAGTAGAATCCTAGTTCAAAAGTGGACTTCAAGTGTCTTTCAAACAACTGCCAAAGTTTGACATGAACCGTTAGCTATTTTGACATTTCAAGCCCCTCGATTGTAACAGCTGAAGTACAATTGAAGTACGATTGTACTAGGACGGTAAGTATGATTGAAGTAGGAACGGGGTCTTGGCTACTTCAATCGTATTTCAATTGTACTAGGCTCCGCTAACTGGGTGGTGTTGATTGATCGGTACAGAAAAGCACCGCAGAATACAGTGCAGTGCTGCCAATGTTAACTGTACTTAAATGTTTACATGTTGTGGTAGGACTAAAATCTGTTGTATACTATAATTCTTTTACATTTAACTAATCATGGTTTTTGTTGTTGCATGAAGCACTTTATCAATTATAATGTTTGAAATTAAAAATATCCTTCTTATCAACATGCAACCCTAGTCAACATGTACTCACATTTGAGTAAACTGAACTTAGCGTGTAGAGCATGATTGAAAGGTGGCATCCGATTAAGCAGACAATCTCTTGCCTAGCTACCCCAGTGCAAGGGGGCAAGGGGAAGGGCCCCCCTTGACAATTCATTTACCATTTTTGGTTTGGAGGTTATTGGTACAAAGTTATTTCAAGAACATTATGTAAAAAGATTCAAGCTTCTTTTGGTGGACTGGCTATGGTGAGAAAACTATTCAGCTACCATTAAACCGAATCCATGTGCAATATTTTTCAAAATAGATACCTTCAAACTGAATAATTGGAAATGTTCTAAGAAGTTTATGCATCTCTTTTAGAAAGATATTTACATAAACTATTATATGGTAAGTAAAGCAATGTATATGTAAATTTCCTTAATTACTTATTATTACCAGCAGCCACAATGGCTTTCAACATTTTCGCTTTTGATATTGGATGATAAATATTTAGTACCTTTATCGATTTAACAAATATTCAATAGCCGAAATAATTATCAATAATGTAGAGATGTAAATAAGTTCAGAATTGAAATAGCGAAATATAACGTATTTTTGTATTCTGCTGAAATAAACCACGCACATTTTTTGAGTGGCCCCAACAGCATCCTTACTGTTGGTTTAAATCGGATACCAAAATTGGAATAATTTCACTGTGCATCTTTGTACAGAGAATAGCCCGGAAACTTAGGAGAATATTACTGCACTGTCTCCAATCAATGGATTTACACAGACTGTTGGACACACAAGACAACAAAACAACCTATACCGCCCAGTCGATCAGTAGTAAAATTTCCATGTTACTCAAAGTTCTTCAACGTAGAGTAAGAATCAATTTCCCTAAACGATAGTTTACGTCGCTAACTCTCCATAAATACCCATCTGTCAAAGTTCACATTCTTGTTTTATTATTATTTCATTATCTCTAATGCCAACTTAACCATAACCTAGCGGCAAATAAACAATCGTTAGTTTGAGTTGTAATTCCAAAAAATATACTGCCATAGAACTTCCTACTTGCATCACATGTTGTCACAAATTGCATTATCACTATCAACACTTATTGAATTTGAAGTTTTATAATCAGCTCTTCAATATTTACTCCAGCATAATATGGTATTAACCATACACTTTTTTCACCAGCATCAACATTAATTTTGTTCGTCGCCATTGTCTTCACTTTATGATGAAGTTGATGGAATAAACTCTAACGAAAAATCAACCTAACGTTATGAAATAAACTTGCCATCCTCAATAATGCTCCGAACATTCCACTATTTCTCTGAACTCATTAAAAGTTGATCGATACCTCCAATCTGCATAGCTGGTAGTTTCATTTGAAATCTATTTCAATAATATCCATTACTTCACTATTCACAACCGGCAACTTAATACTGCATTTCACTCGATAATTATTCCAACAGCTCTTGCATAAATGGTTAAATACAGCATTCACATTTATTGCAATGGAAATATTTACCCAATATTGGAGATGAAATTTTTATCTGCCAAATTTCTATCGCAATTAACAACGCTCTTCCCCCCCCCCCTTCGCCAATGAGAAGGACTAACAGAACACTCCGTTAACGAATTAAGACATTATCGTCCACACCTGAGTACAGCCACAAAACTTGCTCCCTCAAAATCTACTGTAGTAAATGGTTATGTAACTATCCGGCATTACTGGGAATAATTCCAACTTCTCGGTTTTTTTCGCATTATTTATATTAATTAAGTTTACGCTCCATAGTCTACCTTCCACTTCAATGTCGAAACTACTTTCAATTTCCATCTACACACCATCACATCATCAGCCGAAGATTACATACTTATTATCATCAAATATCAAGCATTAGATATTCGCATCCGCCAGTATATATATTCAGCTTTTCACTTTCTGGTTTCGCCCCTTCATCAACTAGAGAGCACATCTAGAAAATTGCAAATTTTATTCTTTTCAGTTTAACGGCCTATTCCACTGCCCATACCGCCAAGAGAGCCTACTGAAAACATCTTTGCTTATATTTTTGTCCATGAGTAACTTTTTTCTGTAGTACACTCTTCCATCAGTGTTATGTTTTCACTATACTTGCTATATTTTAGCTGAAAAAGTCCACCGGCAACGCCATTGTCGTGACCGGACCAGGATATCCTGTCTTCGAACGGTAATACGAACAGCTTCGCAATAATCATACCTGACCGAGGTTTTTCAGCCTCGGCCATGGTTGCTCGCCCTGTTACTCTTCGGCGATTCTGCTGTTTCTTCCTTGTACTTGCTGCTGCTCTTGGTTCGTTATTCCTAACGTTGGTCACAAGAATGAAGGCAACGCGTTAATACAGCCTTTATTTATACCTCACTTTGGTGCTAGCTGCGTTAAACTTTTTGCTTCGCTAGCTTCGCTATGACATTCCATTTTCGCAATGCCTAATATTTTTTTTAACCATGTATAACGCTCACATTATTGGCTAATTCTTTATTTTTTAACAATGCATTTCCCTTACTGTAATATCGAAAGTGTTAACATTCGAATGATATTCAATGGTGAATATCATTTGAATATACGGCTATTCCGTTCTTTAGCTTTAGATTTTTAAGTTAAAGCAATACATTGTAAGGGTTTTCCTTAAATCTTTTCCTTCAAGAATTTTCCATTTAAATATTTGTTTACCTGTTTGTTAACAATATCCGATATGTTCTTTTTGAATAATTTGTAAAGAATTTCTTTTTAAAACACTCACACAACTCTGGCCTCTATAACTTTCTCTTAAACACATGTTTGCAACATAATTGAATCAGACAATGCCTCAAAATGCCAACCGACCGCGACCCAAAAATTTACCGGGATTGCACAAATTATCCCCTCCCCCTCCCCCTCACAATACTGAGCGTTTCACGCTCAGTAGCACTTTTGAAATTTTTTAATACCAACTTCGGTCGAAATACATCAATTTTTCTGTTTTCCAAAATTTTCACTATGACGGAGAAGGAAAACGCTCAAAACCACTGCCTCCTAAATTTTGAAGAAATTCTGGGGCAAAATACACAATCTCGTTGTGTTAGCATTTACCAATACTACATATTATCGAATATGTGTCCTCCATGCTATACTCCAGACCGTGGTCAATTCACCTTCTGTAGTTCTTAATTCATTATGATCTGTCCTTGAAACAAGCAATTCAATGTGTTCCGGATAAACTTCATCCTAGTTAACACAATCCCACGTGATACTGAAACGTTAATTGCAATGAGAAAGGGTATTTCACTGATGGATTCCGCATCAATGGATGCACTGCCTTTGATGTCAACTATGCAAACTCCTGCGCCATCCACGAACTTCAGGATCCTAGTTCTGTTGATCCTACCGAAGAAACAGGCAACAAACAACTTGGCTTTGGAGATAATATTCAAAATGGCCCCATAAATCTACGACGGTTTATGCATTCTATAATTCCTATTGATTCTCCGAGATGTGATTTAGAACCACATCTGTTGATGCAGATAGGGATGTTCAAATTCGAATGAAATTGGTTTTCTTCTCAAGTAAGAATGTATTTCTTGTGGGATGAAAACAGTGGTTTTTTGACATAAAAGGAATAATTGATTGATCAAAAGTTGATCAATAGTCATCAAATGTTTTTTTCAGCAATTTTTTTCTACAATTTCCGCACGCGGATGCGGATACGGTTGTGAAAACTCATACGATTGTTATATATTTTGGGATGACGATGTGGATATTCGTAACACCCCTAGTTCAAGCACCTGCACGTAAGTCATTACTTCATAGGCGTGATGGATGACTTATTTCCAATCACTACCCGTTAGATGCACATCTCTATCGAATTTACCTCGTGAACAGCAATATTTGCCGGTGTGAGGACATCGATCACGCAGTTTGGAAATGTACGGATAATGACGCAGCCAGACCACGAACCATGGCTGATTTGCATCACCAAGTCGAACGAACTACAGGGTGGCAACATGAAAGTGATACATTCGGTACAATTAATACCATTATCGGTGAACCACTTGTACGTTTTGACACAGTGATGGCTGGCCCACAATTAATACGTAGCGGATGCGTTTGCGTGAATTTGACAGTTGTGCCATAGGTTTTCTGTCAAATTTACGCCATTGAAACACTGGCATTTATTTTAGGTTTCGCAGGTTGAAACTGGTTCCAATCTAGATTCAAAAACGAAACCCGATAAGAAACGCTGTGTACGTATTCCCTCAGCAGTCAAACCTCAGGAGCGAATTCGAAGGAATCCTGCTCGGTCGGCGAGAAAAATGGTGTATGAAATGAAAATGAGCCACACATCCATGCAACCATAGTGGGTCCTCCCTTAGCTCAGTCGGTAAAGGCGCGCCTACAAAGCATCACCATGCTGGAGGTGGCCGGGTTCGATGCCCGACAATCATACTAATGCAAAAATGGTACCTGGCATCGGAAGCTCTTAATTAATAACTGTGGAAGTACATTTAGAACACTAAGTTGAGATCAAGCAATAAGCTTCAAACGATAAGAAAGAAGAAGAAAGATCCTTGCAAAATATATTGAAACGGGACTTTGGATATGAAGCTTTTGAAAAACAGAGGATTGACGGATTGACAAGCAAGAATATTGCCGAAAGAGTTGCCAGATTGCGGGCGCAGCTTCAGACACACGCTGGCCATACCATATTTTTTCAGATGACAATTTTTTTACTTTGGAAGTGTCTCTGAACAAACAAAATGATCGTGTATATGGAGCAAGTCTTCGTGAAATAATAGCTGACAAACGAGGGTTTGAACGATTCCAAAGTGCTTTAGCGGTGATGGTTTGGAGTTCCATGTTTCATCAGTTCCTCTGAATGGCCTGCATCTTCTCCTGATTTGAACCCACAGGACTTCAGTATTTGGGGATACATGCTAGGAAAAATGGGCGACTTGAAGCACATGTGTTTGGGCTCATTTAAAATCGTTTGGTTGAGATTTGGGATCAAATTCTGGAAGAGGTGATACGTGCGACTTGCAACAATTTTGAAAAGCGTCTACGAGCCGTGATTAAACATAAAGCAGAAAGATTTGATCTTCACTAATGTACACATGTACACAATGTTAGTTTAATACTTAGACTTGTTATTTAAAATGCAATAAGTGAGAAATACAATCCTGTTTATGTTTCATAACCATTTTCAAGTGTATCATTTTTACGTTGCCACCGTGTACAGAGAGCTCGTATGTATAACTTCAATAACATGTTTGCTGCACTGCAGAGTACAAGTGATTTCAAATTTCCTGCACGAAATGTGTACTTCTTCTGAGATTTGTGCTATCAATACGAACTGGTGATCCAAATCAGCCATAATAACGGCCATTTGTGGACTCCATCTAATCACCTTAAGGCTGCACGAGTGAGCGAAGGTTCGATGAATGCTCGTGGAAGAGCTTTTACAAACATATTTAGCGTTATTCCATTAACGGCACAACGCTAATGATTGGGACAGATTGCAGAATTGGGTTTAAGATAACAAAAATAAGGTATTCATATCTTTTCATATAATGCTCCTTTATTCTGAATCGGTAGAAGAATCCAGCACATTTAGACACATTTGAATCGGTCGAAGAATCCAACACATTTAGAATTTTCGTTGGGTCGAATGCGAGCACTTTTGAAAAATAGCATAAATGGAATAATTTTAGCATGAGTTCTACAATGCAGCTTCAATATTGTATGTTGAAGTTGCGTGTTGTTTTGCGTCATCCAACGATGATATCGCCATTTTTTCGTTCAAACAAAGTGAACATGAAAGATTTGGCTCAATCTATATTTATATTTAGATCTTTGCAACTGCAGGGTCTCGTAACTTCATATACTTTAAACAAGGTTAAACAACCATGGTAACCATCATACTCGATTGAAACTCTATCTACTTTCAACCGGTATGACATTTTGCGTTTTTCTAGATTACACAGTACAGGATTATATAAAGGCTTGTAGTAGGAATCGTATGTCGTAGTACAGATGTATTTATTTCATCGAATTTCAAATTTACAGCCCAAATCGTTCCATAAATCGTCTGATAGCTTCCGATTCTACAGATGCTGGGGCGATCGCAGGATAACTGTCTGGCACAACGTCAGTTTTTGGGGTAGAGGGTACCGGGATCTCTACAGCACGACACGTCAAACTCATGTGGCTTTTTGCCATATTGAAACCATCAGCAAGAAGTTGTTCACTGTTTGTCATGCAACCGACGTATCCCATTTCCAGTGACTCTAGACTAGATCGTAAATTATAAATTGTCTTCGACAAATCCTCTTCTAGGTACACAGGATATCCTTCCATTGCTACTGCCTTTAGTTGCAATTTTTGCAGAATCGACTCGGGATTATAAAAAATGTTCTCATCCTTGAATAGGTTCAGCAAGCCGATTCCTACGTAATCTGCCTCATCTTGCTGCAACAGTGCGTAAAAAGCAGATATAGCTTTCTCCAAACTCGCACTTGCTTCAGTGATGCATGTAGAAAATCCCGCTCCAGCCAGATTTATAATACTATCAGCCAGGGTTGTAATGAACAAAAGACAATTTTTATCCACCGATGATGGTTGATTGTTCACTTGGAACAGGAGAGCATCTTCCTTCTGAATGGCATCAATCACAAATGTTTGCTTTACCAACAAAACATTCGAATGGAATTTGGCAAGTTGCTCTGAGCTTTTCAACCGGGCATCGCTAATTGTGTGGATTACGAAGTCCTGGATTTCCTTGTAGCGAGGTCGCACTTTTTCGATCTCTTGAAGAACTAATTCCGATTTCGGACGAGCCGCATAAACCGCCTGGAACAAAAATATCAAGAAATCAATTTTGAACACCGTTTAATTCTATTATTTTTACACTTAGTCCCAGCAGAACTACGGTTACTATAGCAGTTGTTTTCATTTCTAATCAGTTTATTTTCAATGTACTTATTGGCAGACACGGTGCATTTAACAGTTTTCAATCGATATTGATGGCATGTTATTCGTTGGTGGGCATATATATACTTTTGACTGATTTTTGTTTCTGCTGCAAGCCCAATTTTATCGCGTTTACCTTTATCTGCTCAAAATAAATCCCAAAGAAACCCAAACGGTGATAAATCCTGGCATAGTAAAAACGCGACAGTTTACTTGCCCTCCGCGCGACCGGATGTTATTACGTGAGGTAATGCAAAAAAAAGAAGGAATTAATAAAAATTTAGCAAGTGTTGGATCAATGATACAATCTCAAATAATTTGAGATAATCGGGATGTTAAAATTCAATATTAGATATCGTATACTTGACACTTTTAACATTTTTTATGAGTAGCTTTTCTCTACTAACGTTGCTTCTAAAGCTTAGGCATATAATAAATGTTCTAACAACATTGAAAAAAAAACCTTCGATCAAGATGAAGAATCCTAGTTCCACATACTTTACCCTAATATCGCAATGCACCGGCGAAAATGATACCTACCAAAGTCAGATAACATGTTTTATCGTTTTTTAAGTACTGTGTCAGGCTCGATCGGGGTCTTTCAAAACCCTCATAGAACGTTTTTTTTTCCATTCACGGTAATTCTGAGGGAGCCATTTTTTGACTATATTCTATGCATTTTAATGAACATCCTCCATACGTCAAAAAATGCCTACTTTTTAATCAAAAAAAATGAATTCTTTCTAGTCCTCTTTTTTTATTCCAGTGTGATAGAAAAAATGCATAAAAACAAGGCTATCATCAAAGTGAAAATATCGATATGTTCTAGTTGACTGGCTTTACGAAGAAAAAGTGAAAATTAAAAAAAATGGGTTTTTGCAAGCCAGTATCATGGACAGGCTACGAGGCACTAATTAGATCATTTAGATTGATCTATATCCATTGATACTATAACCGTCGCTTTCTCGGAAATGAAAACCTTCTTCTGTAAATCATCAATCCCAGCAAGAAGAAACATGGTCCTACCTTATGGTGTATTTTATTTGTATGTGCGAGGTTTTGAGATATATCAATACGGATTGTTGTTGATTATAAAAAAAAGCTGATCCGTACTTTTGAGATATTGACGCTGAGTTTCTCAAATCTCATCGTTTCTTCATTTCATAAAGTAACTAGTCATCACACACAGTAACATATAAAAATGCATAGTTTCTAACCTCTTTCACGTGCTGAAAAATGCCTAAAATTAACTCACTTTTTGACGTATAGCCTCTTTAGGCATTTTTTACATAAAACCATTTTAGGCATTTTATGCATAATTCCAGTCTTCAAGCTTTGAAGTCATAATGGCATACTTCAGATTTGCCGTGTTGAATGTTTTGGATTTTGGATAGAGATATGGATTTTTAGTTTATAAAAGACAACTGACAGCGTCTTCAACCGATCGGACAACGGACCCAGTAAACCAGTATGAACATTTCACCAACTAGAGCAAGAGTCGAACCCTTACCTCAAGTCACTGACAATTAGGCTTAGTGACGTTTAATGCACGCACACTACAGTGCCGTTTAGATCCATCATTCCTCTGCGTGTGCCAGAAAGAGAAAGATAATTAAACGTCCAAAAGCCTAATACGCCTGAATGACGGGTAACGTCACTAGCCGTACGAACACGAAACAAACTGAAAGGCAAATTCTAGCGCTTAATATCATTACGACGAAACTGAGCTGATCGATTTTTCTTCGACGGTTTTTTTTTTTCGTTAATATTTTGGTAAGAAACAGTGCAGTAAATAGTAATGTCTACTCAATTGCATTATTTTATCGATAACTTGTTTCAAAATCTAATTTTTGGAATGTGGTGTTTGGTGAAATTTTAGCTCTTGACTAATTCTGCAACTTTGTTTATTATTATTATTTCTTATTTGTTTATTTGTTTCACTTTATTTCATCTGACTAGTTGTCTTAATAAAGTTTAGATGGGAAAAAAGTCTGAATGATTCGGCCGCATGCAGATACCGTATCATGAAGGCGAAAAAAAACTCACATCTTTTCTAAATATCAACTACAACATAAACAGAATACATAGTATGAACATAGATTAAAATTAAAACATTTATCATTTGCGTGAGAAGTAAGTAAAACCATTAATTCATTCTCCCCATGCATACGCAAGGGAATACAAGAAAACATCTCAATTTCTCTTCAGCGCCTTTCCGAAAGCTTACGCTTGAGAGTAGCAGCAGGAGCGTTGAAATCCAATAGCATGATCGACTGGTTCTAGCTACCTTACATGAAGCGTATTAGATCATGCTGACCATAGATAGCTAGACAAGACTCAAGATGCAGAAAATCTCGTTGGCGAAGGATTCGTTCTAGTGCGTAGATGTTCAGCTGTGCGAGGATTTCCGACGAATTTGTATCTTCTAAAAGGCCTTAGCCACAAATACAGCTTGCGCGGAATTTCTTCGTTTCTCCAAAGATTCTATGCCCCGTAGTCTACATCGATCTTCGTATGGTGGTAGACTAGGAGGGTATTTCCATGGCAGATAACGGATTACATATATTTTCTCATCTTATCTTATAAATCTTATAAATTTTCATTGAATTGTTTCGATCCCATCAATCCAACATGACTGGTATGGGCACTTTCTGCACACGTTCAAGAGGTTGATCAGCAATATTATAGTCATGTATTATCGGTCTTAATTTTCTGTGCAACGAAATGATGTGGCATTTGTGGATACTCAAAGTAAGCATATTAATGGTACACCACTCAGCAAAACCATCAATTAACTCTTGTAATTCGTGGCAGTCCTCAATACATTTCACCACGATATAGATTTTGACATCATTGGCATAAAATAAACGGTATCCTGAGGGCAGTGCTTCCAATAGCTCATTGATGAACATGGAAAACAGCAGAGGCCGTAAGTTGCTTCCTTGTAGGTTGGAATAGGAAGAATCTCGTCCAATATTCACCATAAGCTTCTGGTCCGTAAGATAAGATTTGAAACAGCAGGTCAAGTTCGTACAAACGCCGAGTCTTTCTAGACGTTCAAGCAAGATTCCATGATCGACACGATCAAATGCAGATTTCAGTTTGTTGAAGCACATCTTCGTGTTGATCCGAGGATAAAGCGTGCATAAAAAAGAGACTAAACGTTCAGATTTTTCATGCGATTACCCTGCCACCTAGTGATCAGCCCACCGGTCAGTAGTAAATATAAACTAGTTGCCTACATACTGTGAAAATTTAACAGCTCCGTCGGTTTGTTTACGGCAGCTATGGCGACAGTGAATCCGGGTCTAATAAAGTCGGCCATCATGGTCCGCCAGATACGATCTCGGAAACATCTACAAGATATAGGCACTTCTGTAGAAGGAAGATTCGATTGAGCGAAGCCTGGTTCTAGCCGTCCGACCGTTTTTAGCGATCGGACGATTCAACAGAAGCTCAAACGGAAGACTTAAGGCTAGGTGGCCGGTGGTCGGTGCGACCGGCCAAACGTCAAAAGTATTTGGTTAAAATGAATATCCCCATGCCCCAGAAGCGTCAGTCCAAGCTAGTCGTGTCAGAGAACCAAGTGAAAACCCAGAAACAACGGCTGAAAATTCTGGTCAAAGATAATTTCCCGGCTAGGCGGAACGTGGTGATAATTATGGACGACGAGACGTAACTCACGTTGGACGGCAACGACTAGCAAGGTAAAGGCTGCTTCATCTACCCGACAAAATAAATTAGTAGCAATGTGAAGAACACAGCGCACACCAAGTTTCCACAGCAACGGCTCACAATCAATGAAAAGAGGTTGTCACGATCCTCTCTTCTTTTCGTCGGGGCTGGCAGTGAACCGCGAGATCTACAGTACGAAGTGCCTCCCAGAAGTTACCGCCTTCGTTACACAAGTACCACAACGATGGCGACGTGGTGTTTTGGCCGGATGGCCCAGTTCCGTCTAATAGAGAAGTTCTGGGCTAATTTGAAGAAGACAGTATATTCAAATATCTTCGTGGCAAAAACGATTGATGATTTGATCGAAAAGGCGACCAAGGAACTGAAGAATATGCCTATTTACAAGCTTCTTTTTTCACCTATGGCCAAAGTTCCGGCTAACAACCGCAAGGTGGCGTGGCAAGGAGTAGAAGTATTTTTGTGAAGTTTTGAATTTCTTAATGAATAAAATGCAATTTGGTTTGTTAAAATATTTTTTTAACCATTCTTTTTCACCATTCATCCAATAATAGCCGCTTTTTTATGCGCGCATTATGCAATATTTAAAAGAAGGAAATTTTCGAATAATACATTGCCCAAACTGTAATATTGAAAGTGCTATGTGATGTAGTAAGCATTGGTTTGCCTCTCGCTGGATCAGTCTGATATCAATTTCAGTCGGCAACGTTGGGTTTTTTCTTTTTTTTTTTTTTTTTTTTCGTCTTCCTTCAGAAGAGAAATTAAAGCCCTGGAAGCAAACTGATGACGTGCCCATGGTTCGACGACCTTCCTTAGAACTAGTTCCCGCTATGTATTTTGGTTGATCTTCATTCCTTTAGGGACAAAAACCAGCGGAGTCCGGCCACCACGGGTGATTCCAGCTCAAACCATCACCGATGCTGATTTCTGTCGCCTGGTGGCCACGTCGGCTTTCTGGCAACCAAACTCTGTCGTTCTGCTTATTCACGAGTTACTGTACGGTGAAGAGTTTCTCGGCGGTAAACACGATATTCCCAACCTTCCTTCCGTGGCCCTCTTCGGCAGCACCTTCGCTCTTAAAACTTGTTCTTGTTTCTGCCTCACCGAAGAGTTTTGAACCCCAAGTAACACACAAAACATCTTTTTACAATGATTAATACAATGTTTGTTTTATAAATGTATTATAAATGTATTGCAAAACATGTCTAGTTTGGATCGGGTTGGATCTCTCGTATTCTATGTATCAATCTGAGTAACGATTGTGCTAAAAATACTTTTTTCCCTGCTGGAAGTGATTTATACTTTATCATTGTTCCTAAATACAGTGTTGCATACATTTATAAAACATGAACAGGACAAGGTTTTATGGGTAGTTCTGAATACTGTTAAAATTACATTACTCCAACCATGTTTTGCAAAACGTGTTCTTTTTTCTCATAAAGATGAATTTGTTGTACAAGATTGTGGTTTCTCTGGCAACGGGAAGCATATAATAGATACTCAGAATTTACTTTTCAACAATCGGAGTTGGCTTAGCAAAAAAGCTACAAACCTTTCACGCCAAGGACTAGTGTTCAAATCCCATGCTTGGCGTTGTTTTATTTTTGTATGAGAATGTTTTTTTTTTCATTTTATGTTTTATAAGGCTTCACTTTTTGCGCTTTTTACGTCATATTAAAGTATGAAATAAAGTATTTTACACTTATATTGATTACCTGTGTTTGTCATTTAACAGTACTTTCAATTTGTTTATTACAAGCTGTGTTGCTTGGGATAACAGCTACCGGAAGAGTGGAAAGAAGGGGTCATATTCCCCATCTACAAGAAAGGCGACAATTTGCAGAGTGAGAACTTCCGGTACTTCCGGACCACCATTCTGAATGCTGCCTACAAATCATTTCCCGTCGTCTATCACCAATAAAGAATCGTTATAAAAGTTCGTGGGAAGTTGTCAAGCCGGCATCGCCAACGGTTGCTCAACAACGGAAAAAAAAAAAAAAAAAAAAAAAAAAAAAAAAAAAAAAAAAAAAAAAAAAAAAAAAAAAAAAAAAAAAAAAAAAAAAAAAAAAAAAAAAAAAAAAAAAAAAAAAAAAAAAAAAAAAAAAAAAAAAAAATGAGATCCAGCCAATTTGTTTGCTTCGCGGATTATATGGAAATTTGTAACGGTGGCTGAACTGTACACCCACCTGAAACGTGAAGCAAGAAAAGTCGAACTGGTGGTGAATGCGTCCAAAACAAAATGATTCATCTTTCGTGATCCGTGTAAAATGGAGAGATAAATGAAGATGAAGTTAAAATTTCCGATTCTGAGTGTGTGACGCTTTTAATTTTATTTTGAGGTATACAAATGATTTTTGCCGCCATAGTAGCAACACCAACATGTTCGGATCAAATAGAAGAGGAGCAGCGATTGGCTGATCCACACTTAATTCATTATGTGCATTGTACGAATAAGGTGTAATACAAGCATTTCGCTGATGACAAGCAGTACGAATGTTGCTTACATTTTATGAGGTATGTGTTTAAAGTACGAAAATTTTGTTACGTAAAAACTGTGTTAAAGTACGAAAAAAAAAACATTTTCAGTATCTTTCGAATATATCCTAGCTGAACAAAGTTTGAAAAAAAAAGTTTTGCTTGAAAAAAAAGGATCGTTTGAAACAAAACACAACATTCATAGAAGTTTGAGAGCCTGCATGAAAATATAAGTATTACAATTATAATTCTCAATCCGCGTGATTGATGAACGCAGAAAATATTCTATTCAAGGGAGTGATTATCACTCCTAGTAAACTTCATACTGATTCTGACATTGCTGCATCTTTATTTTGTTGCTTTTTCAACAATCTTTAAACTGACAGTCCAAACTGTTCACGAAATTGCTTTGATAGCTGCAGAATCAAACCATGCTGGTGACGGTGACAGGAGCATTATCTGGAACAATGCTGGTTTGTGGAGTAGTGGTTACCGGAAATTTGCACAGCTCGGCAAGTAATATCCATGTGACTGCTAGCCATATTAAAACCGTCCTTAAGCCTCTGTTCACTGTCAGTCATACATCCGATGTATGTCATTTCTAGTGACTCCAGATTAGATCGCAAGTTGTAAACCGTTTGTCTCAAATCATTCTCCAGGTATGTAGGGTAGCCGTCTATTGATGCTGACTTCTGTTGAAGCTTGTACAGAATTGACTCGGATTGTAGAAGATGTTCTCATCCTTAAAGATATCCAACAAACCAATTCCAACGTACTCCGTTTCATCTTGCTGAAGAAGCTTGTAGAAAGCAGAAATAGTATTTTCCAAGTTATCACTGGTTGCAGTACTGCATGTGGAGAATCCCGTTCCAGCCAGATTCATGATGCTATCGGACAGGGTTGTAATGAATGATAGACAGTTTTTATTCCACCGAGGATGGTTGATGATCACTTGGAACAGAAGAATATTTTCCTTCTGGATGGCAGCTACCACAAATGTTTGCTTTACCAAGAGAACATCCGAATGAAATTTGGCAAGCTGTTCCGAGCTGTTCAACCGGGCATTACCAATTGTGTTGATTACAAAATCCTGGATTTCCCGGTAGTGCGGTCGCACTTTTTCGATCTCGTCAAGAACTTTTTCTGATTTCGGGCGCTCCGCATGTATAACCTGCATAGAATATTATTAATTAACATCTCTACCCGTTGACTTAGAGATTAATACTTACATTTGCTCCTAGCAGAACTACGGCTATGATGACAAAAGTATTCATTTCGAATCTACTGATTTTCAATAAATAATCCGTACTTCCGCAATGTACTGACTGCTCAAAATTTTAATCGCTAATGGTAGTCCGCTTCTGGTTGACGGATATTTAAACTATTTGAACTGATTGATGTCACGAGGGCTTCAATGGTGAGTTGACAACTTCAAATGAGGGTGCGACCGACCTCTGGTCCTCACATGTTCCTACCTCACGCCTCCACGAGTCATATGATCACAAAAGACTGCCAGCTGAAACATGGAGACGCTGGTTGGCGTAGCCTGGGCAATGTTGTCATTTTGACAATAGCGAAGTGAGGGGGTGCGACCATTTACTTTCTATTTTAAATTTCAGCCCGGTTTGGGATCATCTTTGAATTCCAAACCATTTACCTTATGAGCATGGAGCAACATTATTAGCATTAAAGGCTCAATTTGTTTTTAATTATTTCAGCATAACGTTCACATTAGATGTCTTTGGACTAATGGATGTCAGATATGTTGTGTACATTAATATATTATGTCCTCGTATTATTATTATTATTATTCTGGATACAAACATTAATCTTACTAAATATTAACGGTTAATACTACAATAGCTGCAAAAGAAGAAGTCTATTGATGAGAGGATGGCAAGCTTAGTTACAGATATCCATTCTTTTATCGTTAACTCATATTGTCATATTAATATTTTATTACGTAATTATATTATTTTATGTTGAGATATGAAATGAAAGTATATTATTAAATTTAAATTAATTGTATTACTTAAAATTATTGTAGTATCTACGAGATCCAATACAAATGATTATTTTGAAGCAAGGAAACGGAACAGCATATCGAAATTTAAGATATACTATTCTTTATAAATATGATATATTATTTCAGGTCATCGATGGAATTACCAAGTTTTGTAAAATAATTTTAAATTCAATTGTTTTTTCTTATGGCTATGATATATTGTCTAAATTTTCAGGTTCATATTGGTTACGCAAGTTATTCTACAATTGCAGCAGGACAACAATCTGCAGACATGTAAAAGAAAATTGAATTGGTATCAGTTCATTTTATAATATCCCTTCACTGTATTATGTATATCAATTTGTATGACATTGTATATTGGTTTTATTTTTATCATTACTTTTGTTTTCGTGATTTATATATTAGCATAAACATAATTTTATTTTATTGTGATTGTTTTGTCTTATATCACAGAGAACAGACGTTCATATTCGGTCTGCTTCTTGTGTAAAAAATTAAACCGACATTTCAAATGTATGTCGTTATGCTCCTGGTAGGCCACGCTGCAGTTGTGCGATAACTGTCATGTAAATATTTATCAATAGAAAGGCTAGCATGTAACCTGAAAAGTTTTGTTTGTTTTTCTCTTCACTGGCATCTTATACCGGCTGCCCATATTAACTTTTACACACGTTTTTCAAGAAAAGGTATATGGACATCAATGTCTGTTCTCGGTGCTTATATGTCCAATGATCATTTTAATCTTTCCTTCTTCCTCTTATGATTTAGAAGTATCTAGTGCATTGAATACAAGACGCTGCAACTGAATCAGCAGCAGAAATAAGTACTTATTACCTAAAGTCCGTTTAGGCTTCCTTGTTCGTTTATTATTTCTCTTTACAGGCTCGGCTGTTGTAGTTACAAATTTTATCAATTTTAACATCTATTGACCATCATTTTGATATTAACTGTTAACACAGAGTACGTCGGATATTATTCTGTTAAAATATCCTAATACATGTTATCACTCCATAGAACCAGCAGAAAGGAAATCACTATTTTAGAAATTTCTACATGCAAGGTGTACAATTCTAAAACATTATCCAGCCCAGGCTACCCATTTTGCTGTATAAAATTACTTACACGCTTTCAATACTTATTTCCTTATTATATTCATGAACCTTATTATAATTATATTGCACGAACCTTATTATAATTCATTGATTTAAAACATTTCAATACTGAGATGGGAGGGTGCACCAGGGCATCATTGAAGTTGCAATTGGGCAATTGAGTGGACAGCCAACCGGAGTCCAGGAGGGGATGTGTCTTTCATTTATCATTGTTATATTCCACTCCAACAGTTGTAATGAATTTGACGCGCCTTTCTCAAACAAACCATCTAGTGGAAGGCTTAACTGAATTGCTTATTTTGATATTCGTTTTATCGGATCATATTGCTGGAAGGAGATTCTTTTATTCACGCAGGTTTCGCGTAAGTGTGTCTGCTTACGGGCCTGCCCAACCCTTTTTGGCCCTTTATACAGCAGTATGTTGTATTTAGAACGGTAACAAAGCATGATCTTTCTGTTAAGTGGAACCGCATGCAGGGCAAGGCCCACGCTAGGATGGTGGCTTCCTACATACATGCATACATACAAAGTGTCCCCGTAGCTCACCTCTTACCACGGCATATGAGAGGACTTTGCTGAAAAACATCAATTTTGGGAGGATGAGTGGAAAAATATGTCTTCAGCGCGATGATAAAAGTTCAATCTCGATGATGCGCTACTAATTGCTGGCAAGATGCAAGACGTGACAAACTCTGTGTTTCTCCTGTGCTATATTTTTAATGTATCGGCAAGCGTTGCAATGTTCTTGGTGTTCCCGTAAGGTGCCGATGTGTTGACAGTTTAATTTTTTTTATTTTTTGCTGTGCCTGGCAACCAGGCAACCCATTTTGGCATGGTAGCAAGTTTCTTACTTCTAAAGCTCAACTGTCAAAAGTGTTCTTCAGTGGTATGGATTGAAAATCGAAGTTCCGCAGTTATGTAACATATTCATCTAGTGTGTAAGACATCGTGACTGGCATACTGTTTTAAGCTACTTACCCTTGCCATTCGCTGACAGCTTATTGGACGAAAACATGATTTTCCAGCAGGATAACGGAGCACGTCACTCAGCGTAGGACCAAATCTTTTCTTGAAAGCTGCGATATTCATCTCGTTGAGCGCTTACTTGCAGTCCAGATGAAACCCTATAGAAAATGTTTGAAGATTGCTGTCCAGAGTTTTCAAACATATACGTAAATAAGAAACTATTCTTTAAAGGGTGTACTGTTTAAAATCCGCACACACTCAAATTTTTCTAACTTTTGATTCGTTGGGTAAAATTAATTGAAATTTTGCGTAGACATAGTTTAATATGTATTGTTTACACTGTAGGCTGATTTTGTGTCAATGCGCGCAAACGTTTCCAAAATGGCGACGAAAGAACAGTGCATGCGGAAAAAAAAAAGTTTTGCACGAGTACGTTGAGAACAAGGGTCTACCACATCGTGCCATCGGAAAAAAAGTTGGGAATTTCGAATTTCACGGTGTCTGGTATCATAAAACGGTTCAAAGAACGTCTGACTGTTGATCAGAAGCGAAGATCGGAAAAAAAAGCCTTCAGGTCAACGAGAACGATCACAAACGCGTAGTTGGGGCCTTTAAACGGAAACCGAAAGCCTCGTCGAGATGTGGTTGAAAAGTTGCATGTGAGCAAGACTTTCGTGCAGAATACCAAAACTCGAGCTGGACTACATTATGTTTATGGTTCAGAAGTCCCTAAGCCGTGACGAGAAACATAATACGGTCACAAAAAGCCGTGCCCATAAGTTGTATAACCAGAAGTTCACGAAACCACTCTGCTGCGTAATGTATGACGAGACATATGTAAAGGCGGACTTCAACCAGATTCCAGGAAACCAGTATGTGACTGCCAAGGATAAGTGTGATGTTCTCGAGAACCTCCGGACACAGAAGATGTCGAAATTCACCAAGAAGTTCTTAATTTGGCAAATTGTACTTACAGAAAGCGGAGTACACCTTTCGTTGCCGCAAGCACCATGAATGGACAGGTGTATTTGGAAAAGTGTCTCCAAAAGCGGCGTCTCCCTCTCCTGAAGGCTCCCGACGGTCCGACGATCTTCTGGACGGATTTGGCATTATGCCAATACACGAAGGACGTGCTAGAGTGGTATAAGGCGAATGATGTCGATTTCGTGCGAAAAGATCTGAACTCCGGAACTGTGCCCAATAGGAAATATTGGGTATTATGAAGGAGCCCTTTCTAAGATGACCAAAAGTGGCGAAAAATGTAGAAGAAATGAAGATAGCATGGGTTAATATCCTAAAAACCGTCGATTCTGAAGTCGTGCAGAACCTTATGGCTGGGGTTAAGGCCAAGGCACAGAGAACAGATATTGATGTCCATATACCTTTTCTTGAAAAACGTGTGTAAAAGTTAATATGGACCGCCTGTATAAGAAGCAAGTGCAGAGAAAAACAAACAAAACTTTTTAGGTTATGCGCTAGGCTTTTTATTGATAAACATTTACATGACAGTTATCGCACAACTACAGCGCCGCCTACCAGAAGCATAACGTCATACATTTAAAATGTTGGTTTAAAGTTTTAAACAAGTAGCAGACCGAAGATGAACGTTTGTTCTCTGTGGCCGAGGGTCGCGCATTCGAATATAAAGGCGAAACAAATTAAATGAATAATATCAAAACTAACTTAAATTGTTTCTTGTTACTTCTTGAAAATTTGGTGATAATCGGATAAAAACTTAAATTTTGAGAATGAATTTTGTGTGTGCGGATTTTAAACGGTACACTCTTTAGCTCCGAAATACCAGTGTTGAAGAATGGAACAAATTAGACAAGAATTTACTTGAATTCCACATAAATTCCATGCCAAAATGAGTGATGGAAGTGATTCAGAACAGAATAGTTGAACACATTATTTAGTGTTCCAATAATTGAAGATTGTTTCCAAAATCTATCTATGTCCTTATATTTATTTCCCATGAAAAACAAATTATTCCAGTATTTAAAAAAAAATAGCAGTTTAACAAAAATATATTTTTCTCTTTTATTTGAGTAATTTTATATGTTAAGTAAAAATAAGAAGAAAATAAGAAGAATGATTAGTAATTTCCATTTAATTCCAACTACCTGTATTGCTTATCTTGATAACGCGTATTTCGTCTATAATGCAGACTTCTTCAGTGTCGTGTACTAATACTCGATTGTATTAGTACACGACACTGAAGAAGTCTGCACATTGTAGACGAAATACGCGTATCTGTCAAGATAAGCAATAAAGGTAGTTGGAATTAAATGGAAATTACTAATCATTCCTCTTATTTTCTAGTTACAGGTATTCCACTAAACAGCTCACACTCTCCATAATTCAAAAATAAGAAGCTTTTCATACTCATAGTATTAATTGAATGAATAACTATCACCATTTCAAAGTTGTCCTTATACTGCTTTCGCGCAGTGTATAACGTTTAAAATCTTTGATTATTTATCTTATAGCATCTCAAACTGTTTCATCGATTACCAACAATTTTGTAGGAAAATGTGAAAAATATGAAGCATTTAAGCGTTGCAAATATAATTCAATAAATAAAAAGCAAAAAAAAAAAATAAAAAATACGAAGCATTTAAGCGTTGCAAATATAATACGTGCATTAAAAGCGATTAAATATTCAGATTTTGCTATGATTACCCTGCCATCTGGTGATCGGT
Source organism: Aedes koreicus (assembly GCA_024533555.2). Lineage (NCBI taxonomy): Eukaryota > Metazoa > Arthropoda > Insecta > Diptera > Culicidae > Aedes > Aedes koreicus. The sequence goes on along the minus strand of JAHHFK020001799.1, from coordinate 136,744 downwards.
CAGTAGTCAATATACACTAGTTGCCTATATACTGTGAAAATTTGACAGCTCCATCAGATTGTTTACGGCAGCTATGGCGAGAACAGTGAAACAACGTCGATCGATGGTTTGTTCATACCGCCTGCTTCATCCGGATACGATAGCGGAAACATCTCCAAGATTCTGACACTTCTGGAGAAGGAAGAGTCCATCGAGCGGAAGCCTGGTGCTGGCCGTCCGACCGTTTTAAGCGACCGGAGGATTCAACAGAAGCTCAAATGGAAGATGGAAGGCAAGGTGGCCACTTCTTTCCGTGCGTTGGTACAGGAGGTCGGTGCGACTGGCCAAACGGTCAAGAAGTATTTGGCCAAAATGGCAATACCAAATGCGGAAGCGTCAGTCCAAGCCTGAAGATTCTGGTTAGAGAGATCTTCCCAGCGAAGTGGAACGTGCGGAAGCTTGCCAACCCTCCCAACGTGCCCCAGCTCCGCCCAATCGAGAAGTTTTTGGCCAATTTGAAGAGGAAAGTATATTCAAATAATTTCGTGGCCAAACAGGATAATTTGATCTAAAAGGCTACCAAGGAACTGTAGAATATGCCTACAAGCTTCTTTTTTTCCAATAAAGTCCGGGCCAAAGTCTCCGAAGGAGCAACCCAATCAATCATAGTCATATAAATAAGCGTTGTATGATGATATTTTGTTGATCTTGGCGATTGTTTCTTAAAATACGTGGCATTCCTGCTCTCTAATTATACGAACCGTTCTGAAGACAAAGACATTTTCGCAAAAATTAGACGGTAATGATGTATTATTCCGTGAGTTGAATCACGTGAAACCACCCTATCACCGTAATTTTACGAACGTCCGGTCGTTTTGGGGTTACGTGCCAAAGATGAAAATATTTTAGATTAGCCGCAATTATGATATTGAACGGTATGCAGTTATCGAATTCTATGTCTGGAGCACTTCCTATCTTTTGGTTCCTGGACTCCAGATAAAGCATGAACAATAGTCCGCATTTAATTTCGGCGATATGACGACATCTCCAGACAGGAACTCAAATCAATTATGAGCTTTTGATAAGTTATAGTTGACCAAACGAATCGATTATGTTATTTTTTAACAGGTAATTGAAATATACTGAATGTTTAGTTAGTAGCCAAAGTATAGAAAGTTAAATCGTTTCATGTGTTGACTGTGACAAAAAATATTTTTAACATAGTTCGATTTTTAATCAGATGGCTTTCTTTTGAAACGAAATTTTGTTTTTTCGTATTCACGCACATATATTTTTTTTTTAATAGACAGGTACCATTTCCCCTCGTTCAATTGCCAGTCAAAGCAAGCGTGAGCAATGAAATGAAGGTTTTCCATCTCGCATATCGTGTGAATTACTATCAAACCTAGAATTCCAAGTATGACCACTGTTTTTTTTACGTAGACTACGTCTTACGGTAATGGTAGGGTGTCAAATAAAAATCTGAAATTACTTAGAGACCATCACGAAATATTGTTACAAATTTAACGCTAATATCTTAATTAATCCTCGATAGATTTTCAAGTTGTTTTGTTCAATCGGTTGAAAATTTACACGCACATCAATTATTGAAAGAGCTATTGAAAATAACGCAACTTAGAAGTGATGTCTTATAATTTCGTTTTGCAGACTATATTCATTAAATGCACAGTATTGTCTTATCACAGATTTTAAATGTGAGTAAGGGAGGTCGTTTATGCAGTGAACGATGTATTAAGGATACACCTTCGCGAGTGGCTTCATTCGTTCGGCAGCCATGGCAGCATTGACCCAGTATTGTATTGACAGCTGGCGGTGGCAAGTACCCTCTAGGCTGCACTGGCGAGCAACCGTTGGCCAGATAACCCATGGCTTAGTAGGCTGTGGTTAGCAAGCCATTGGCTAGGCAGCCATTGGTTATGCAGTCATGCGGTAGGCAGTCGCAGCTGACGACGGAATATTCCAGTATTGGGCGAACCAAGAAACAAAATAACGCCTTGACGCTTTTAGCAAAACGAAATATTAAGCCTACCATCGAAGAGGTCTTAGAAACCTTATTAGCAATGAGATCCTTGCACGTCCATTTGGAGTAGAGCATGACGTCCCGATTCTTAACTGTCGCTTCACGGTTCAGTTTCCCGCTTTATTATAGTGTAATCATAGCAAAGCATCACCCGTTTTCACCTGGAAGATGTGGCCGGGCTCCTGTTGAGCCGGCACCAATCGTAAAATGCTTCTAATTCATGTTGCAGAAAGTGAGCATCACGGCGGCCATTTATTACGTAGTAGAGCTTCAGGTCGTCCGCATACGAGAGTTTAAAGCATTTGAGGATTATTTGCACGGCGTTCATATACAGCAGAAGAAGGAATGGCCCCAAGAGTTGGCCTCGAGGAATTCCAGATGTAACTTGGAACGGTGATGAAGCATAGTTGCCAATCTTAAATGACGTTGACATGCCAGTAACATATGAACAAAGCCAAAAAAAAAAAAAAATTATCGTGGATGCCTGGTTCACCTTAGGGGCTATTCATAAACCACGTAGACTTTTCTGGGGGGAGGGGGGTTTGACCTAAGTCTACGCTCTATACAAAATTTCAAAAAATTGTGTGAAGAAAAGTCTACGAGGGGGAGGAGAGATTTTCAAAAATGAGTCTTACGTGGTTTATGAACAGGCCCTTATCAAAACTAGCTGAAATGTCGATGTATATGGCGTATATGGCAAAAAAAAAAGTACAGTTTTTCCCCTTAATGATCCCCCCCAAATTGTATATATACCCCCCCCCCCCCAATTAATGATAAAGGGCGATACGGTCAAAATTTGGTCAATATCAACTTGACGTATTTCTTTCAATTTTGCATTTAAAAAACCTGAACACCCCTCATTTTGAAGGTGTGTGTGTGTGTACAATGTTGCTCCTATTTTGATTTTGGAATTCACTCTTCAGTTGTCAAAATGCCGTCCAAGCAAGAAGAGCAGCGTATCAAAATTTTGCTCGCGCATCGCGAAAATCCGAGCTACTCGCACGCAAAGTTGGCAAAATCGCTAAAAGTTGCCAAATCAACCGTTACAAATGTAATTAAAGTGTTTGGGGAACGTTTGTCGACAGCCAGGAAGTCTAGATCGGGGGGAAATCGAAAACCGGAAGCCGCTGAGACGACAAAGAGAGTTGCCGGTAGTTTCAAGCGAAACCCTAACCTATCTCTCCGAGATGCCACAAATAAGCTGGGTGTATCGTCTACAACCGTGCATCGAGCCAAAAAACGAGCCGGACTATCGACTTACAAGAAGGTAGTGACTCCAAATCGCGATGATAAACAAAATACGACGGCCAAAGCGCGATCCCGGAGGCTGTACACGACGATGCTGACGAAGTTTGACTGCGTGGTAATGGACGACGAAACCTACGTCAAAGCCGACTACAAGCAGCTTCCGGGACAGGAGTTTTATACGGCAAAAGGAAGGGGAAAGGTAGCAGATATTTTCAAGCACACGAAACTGTCAAAGTTCGCAAAGAAATATCTGGTTTGGCAAGCCATCTGTACCTGTGGCTTGAAAAGCAGCATTTTCATAGCTTCCGGGACTGTCAACCAAGAAATTTACGTGAAAGAGTGTTTGAATAAACGTCTGCTGCCTTTCCTGTAGAAACACGGTTGTTCCGTACTGTTTTGGCTGGATTTGGCATCTTGCCATTACGGTAAAAAGGCCATGGAGTGGTACGCCGCCAACAACGTGCAGGTGGTTCCCAAGGACAAGAACCCTCCCAACACGCCAGAGCTCCGCCCAATTGAGAAATACTGGGCTATTGTCAAGCGGAACCTAAAGAAGACCAAAAAAACTGCGACGAGCAGCAGTTCAAGGCAAACTGGCTTTCTGCGGCGAAGAAGGTGGAAAAGGTGGCTGTACAAAATCTGATGGCAGGGGTCAAGCGTAAGGCTCGGCATTTCGGATTTGGAAAAGCGGAAGCCTAACTGAATATTTTTCCTGAATTTTATACTAATTGAACTTGAAAAAGAAATTTAATTTGATTTTTTAAATAAACGATTTCACCGATTTACACGCGTTTTCCCTTGACCAAATTTTGACCGTATCACCCTTTAGTTCGTTTGCATCCTTATATGTCAACAGGGAAAACGAAAGATTCCTTCCAACAGTCAGAGAAAATGCCTGCAGTTAATGACAAATAGAAAATTCTAGCTAAAAACTTCACAAGAATAGCTAGGCAGCGTTTCAGAGGGCATCAGTGAGGGCATGCCTTCATGACCAGTTCCAGTAGACGATTTAAGCTGCTTTCCGCATGAAACCTCTGTGGTACTGTCGACGAAAAATGAAGTTCCAAATAGAGACAAACGAGGAACATCACTCGTGACAGCTGCAATATCCTGTTCGTTAAGAATTTCACTGCTGAATTGAGTGCGAAATAAATCGGCGATAGCTTCGATTGAGTTGGCATCTGAAAAGCCGTCCGTCGTATTGGAAGCCCATTCCGTTTCTTTCCGTAGCTCGTTTACCTTAGGATTTGCTCTGAGACGACTTTGCAGCTGCTTCTGATTGGCATTAGACAAGTAGTCGTTGAGATGTTTGTACTTGTTATTGGAAAGCTCGTACTTAGCCTTCGTTCAGATTGTAGGATTGGTATTCGCTAGTGAAGTTTACATCCCCTTTACTGAGCGTTTCATTCCAGTCCAATCCAGCAAGGAAGATATCCATTCCATTATTGAAGTCGTAGACGTTTTCGGCGTAGTCTTTGAAACTTTGCACAGGGTTGAACTCCAGCTAAACGAGAAGAGGTGGATGATGCCTGCAGTTTTTAACGAGCAATACAGGCGCTTGGAGCATGCAAATTCTCCGCCCCAATTCTTTACAGATAAAGCAAAGATCAAGTAAACGATTGCTTACAATTAAAATGCCATTCACTTGTTGAAGTCTTGCAATGGAGTACCCGTCTAGCAAATTGAGCGATGCTGGTCTGAACGACGAACGGGAATTATCGGAAAAGCTGGACCCGTTAGTATCGCTTATCCACGATATGGTGCTGAGATTGATATCGCCCAAAATTTCGATTAGGCTGCTGCTCGTAACGCGATCGGGATGAATATAGAACACGCAAATAAAAAAGTTACCGCGTACATATTGCGACACTCAGTCTCAGTAAATGAGATTAAAAGCTGAAGCGAACGGCCAACAAAATCCCTCCACCGGAGTTCTTCTAGAGTCGATCGATCCAACCGGTTTAATGAAAATTTTACGAAATTGATATATAAATATTCGAATCAGCTTCCTACAATACAAGCTTTTCGATCTACGTGAAAACACAATAACGATAATAAATTACCCTTTTTTATTGATTGATGTTCTGAGCTAGTTTTGTGTCAAAATGCGCCGTACTATAAATTTTGTAACTCCAAAACGACCGTTAACATTCAAATTGGTGAATCTTGGTGGGTGTGAGCTTTTTAGTGGAATACCTGTAACTGGAAAATGAGAAGAAAGTATTATTTAGCCGAGTAGTCGAGTTTAGTACACGACACTGAAAAAGTCTGCACATTGTAGACGAAATACGCGTATCTGTCAAGATAAGCAATAAAGGTTAAATAAAGAGTTAAATGGAAATTACTAATCTTTCTTCTCATTTTATGGTATTCGAATTGGTGTTAAATCGTGATATCGTTATGGAGGGCACATTATATGAGAGAGACTTTGAGCTGACGCATCCATCTTCTCATTTCTGGAAGCGAGTAATGGCGCTCTAACCATAAGCCATAAAAGGCTAGGATAAGAGCTAGTGCTCATGCCCCAACCGACAGACAAGCTCTTACGCAAGAAAAGGCACTACGCCCCCCTTTGGAGCCTGGATACAAATAGGAAACGTCGGTGTACCAGCCCACAAAAACGGACAACGAAGGAGTGCATTGACTTTTTTAGCTACGTCACTCCCAACAACTCATTCATCTTAAAAATTATCTCATATTAAAGCAAATATACATTTGCTTTCTCGCCAAGAAAAGCCTTCCACACAATTCCATCCAATTTCCAACTCCAGATGACTTTGAAGGTAGCATGAGTTCTCGGCATCGACATAAGAAGTCATCTAATCAACTCTTTCCTACCATCCCTTCTGATCATAACGACCTGGCCAGGTGCTGAGCAAAGAGAACGATGGATGAAGAGCCCCAAGGCAGCTCTTCTGGCGCTTCCATCGTCTCTACAACAAGTAAACTATTTTTTTCAGTAGGAATTTTCAAAAGACATACAGAGAACAAATTGGGCTACTTTACTTCCTCCGGAAGGGAAGTCAAGCCGTTAGTCGAGACCCATCTTGATGGTTTCGATATGTAGAGTCCAGGTCGTCTCCATGGCGTCACGAACCACGTTTACCACGAGTCACGCAAATATTAGACAACAACAACAAATCGGACTAATAAACTTACTATAATGAGTTGAATATGTTTTATAAATTAGTAGATTGAATGGATCAGTTTCTTAAAGGATGCAATTTTACCACCAGTTAACCACATTTTCGAATTTCAATGATTCTTTACTTTGCTAGGCCAATGTACGACCACCAGGCAATTCAATGTATTTTGGTCAAATGTAATTAGTGCGCCAAGTTTGCTATAAGAAATGATACTGAGCTTGTATCAAAATCACAGTGTTTTGTAACTCTATTATTAATCTTGATACAGGTGTAGAAAGGGTGATTAAATGTTAAGTCCATCTGTATTATAAACATTTAAGAGTTTGGAAAAAAAACGAGGCAAAGTTCTTATTGTACTAATAGGCCAAGAACCGGATGAGAAACCCTGAATTCTTATCAATTGAGTTTATCCCAACATTGGATACTTGTGACATAGCTGCAAATCCAACTACTCACCACGGAAAATCCAATGTAAGATATAAAATAAGACGCTAGTTTAGATTGATTTAGCACCGCACCTTCGATGATTCACTCGCATATCTACTGCCAGAGGTAATATGAATGCTACAAAGCCATTCCATTCTGAAATAGGTCACTATCTACGGTATCAGTCATGGCTGTCAATTAAAATCAAATTCATATGGTTGTCATATCTAATTAGTCGGAAGCGTTGTTTATCTGTGAGTTAATTGATTATTTTTGTCATTAATGTTTTTCGAATAAGTTCTGAATCCTGCTCTGAATGATTTGATGTTGTGTCTATTCAAAAATCTAACTATTAACGATTTCCATCAAAAGTCAACAGTTCGTTTTTATCACTAATTAATTAGTCATATTTTTCCGCGAATTTTAATTTAATTTTTAATAAGGTCATCTTGTCGAATGATAAGCAATTATCTTGACATCGAAGGTGTCAGATGAGCTGCATAGAGTGCACATTTGCATGACAAAGCCCTGTTCGATTTTCACTTTTTATATAAAACTGCAGTGCGCTTCCTTCTATACTCAGTTGCATCCCAGTTTTAGCTCTTCGTTAAACAAGTGAATTATTTCTTTTTTTTCTACAACCAGTAAAAATGTTCCTTAAAACTCTTGTTTTTCTGGGAATCTTTGCCACTACTTACGGTCAACGTGAAAATGCGCTTCAAGTTATAGAAACCATGCGAGAGCTGCAACCGTTGTACAAACAGCTTCAGGACACCGTCGTTAATCAACTTTCACAAGCCAAGCTCAACAGCTCCAGCTTGGTTTACCAACTGCATTCGGATGTGATAGAAACCAAAGAAAAGTTTGTCATCGCAGCCATCGACGAAGAACGTCAGGTACACGGTTTGATTTCTTCCCAACCGACAACGGTCAATTCTGGTTGTTTGGAATTAATCCGCTCAAGTGCGGATTTGAGTGTAAACCTAGCGGGTGTTTCCTATACCAACTGTATGGTCCAAGTGGATAATTCGTTTAACGATACGCTGGGTAGATTCTACGATTTGGTGCAGAACGAGGAAATGCTGCATCCCGTGTCGGCATTGTTCGATGTTTTCGAAGATGAGAATATTTTCCGGGACCCGGAAAGCATTATCGAAAAATTGAACGCTAAGATGGAGGAATTAGCCCAGGATCCATCGTTCATTGCTAGCGAGCTGTTGGACCATGTTGAAGCATTTGAAAAGGATTTAAATACACTGAAGGAACGTTACGAGTCTTGCTTGGACGATGGAGTTAAGCTGTTGAATAGGGCATTGGACTTAACCCGCGTGCAGATCGTTCAAATCTGCCTGGGACAGCTGTCAACACCAGAGGAAAATGAGTTCAATGCGAAATAATGATATTCAGTAGGAAATAAGTTTAAATAATGGAAAACCAAATTTGAGCTCTAATTTATAGCAGCTGAAGAAATATTTAACAATTGTTGAAACCTATCAAAGTTTATTCGTTTATTATCTTTAATTATTTGTGTTTTACCGTTCAATAGTTGTAGTTTTGATAAACTGAAATATACTTTGTAAACATGAATCAGCTTGAATGTTTACTAAAAACCAATTGAATCACCCACTTTATCTTCTTCTATTAAGACTGTTAAGTTCCATGGCAGAAACAATCTGAAATATATCAAGAATTTTTCATATTGCTCATCCCATTTGCACTGGCATCCTCCGAGTTGCAAATAACTGTGCACTGTTTTGTCATTACATCGCAATCTAACCGCCTCTGGCAATTAATTCTTAAAAACTAAGATAGAACACAAAAAAAAGACCGTGACTCGGTTTATACTCTACATTGTCGGATGTCATGTGTTTATAGCGTAGCGCCTGTATAAACCCGTTTTCTCCCTTTTCCGTCCATCCGAAAAACAAACAAATTGCACCAAGTTGAAGCAAAAATAACGTAAATCTGATTCGATGTGCAGTTAGGTACAGTACCACCTAAATGTATTTGATTTATATTTAAAAAGGAACCCTACCGCAAGTTTTAAGTTTATTACGTATGGCGTTGGGAAGTTCTCTAAATAGGATGCATCACTTGCATCTGTAAATTGGCGTGAGCCGGCCTCGCAAACCGCCATTTATAACTATGTGAAATTGGGCAGCCATAGGAAGTTAATTGAGGCTATTTTCGCTTAAATTTAACTGTCCAAGTCTTTTCATTTCTACTGGATGTAGGCTAGTATGTACTAGTCTTTCAACGTCAGGCAACTGATGGTAAACTGTATGATCATAAGAGGTTGTAAATGTCCTTTGCTTCTTACATTGAAATAACTCTCTGATATGGTCCTACACAATCGAGGGTGGTGAAATTGAAAAAACATCTAGTTCCAAACATCTAGAGTTATTGTACCGATAATACCGATTACAGGAACGTAAAACTTATCTAAAGAGTTCATTGATATACACTTCTTTAAAGTGCTTTATAGAACATGAAAACATTGCGGGGTTTAAAAACGCGTTTTATATTTGCCGGGATAAGATTGGAGGTATCTTGACGGAAGGTGGAAGTAACATTACGATGGACACCTGAATGGCGCAGAGGCGGAAAATCAAGACAGCAGGAGAACTGTCGGAACGGCGGACGAGGGAGATGTGTATTCTCCCACGATGAGCAAACTTAAGGGTGCCATCAAACAGCTTAAGAACAACAAGGTAGCTGAGAAGGAAGGACAGTATCGGAGTGGAACTTATAAAAATGGGCCCGGATAAGTTGGCAAATCCCACCTTTGTATGGATCCCTTCTCACTGTTCGATTCTGGGCAATGGGAGAGTGGACTGGCAATGGAAGAGTGGATGCAACGATGGATGGTGTACAGTGCTGTATGAAGATATCGGGTGCATCGGAGTCGTTTGAAACACGCAAAGGAGGTCGATGGTCTATGGACAATGGGAGAGTGGACTGGCAATGGAAGAGTGGATGCAACGATGGATGGTGTACAGTGCTGTATGAAGATATCTGGGTGCATCGGAGTCGTTTGAAACACGCAAAGGAGGCGATGGTCTATCCTGTCTCCTGTTCAACATTGCGCTAGAAGGTATTATGAAACGTGTAGGACGTTGAAGCCTTCAACATGCAGAGCACAAATTTGAATAAATCGAGTCAATACCATTGTCGGAAGAACGTTCAAGACGGTTACTGATCAGTCCACCAAGCTGAAACGTGAAGCACAAAAGTTTGGATTAAGACTAAGTATCTGCTGGCAGGAGAAACTAAGCGCGATAGGCAGAAGTATGACTAATGACGGAGGTGAGTTTGAGGTGGTAGATGAGTTTGTGTTCCTCTGATCATTGGTGACGTTGGATAACAACTGCAACAGAGAAATTCGGAGACGCATAATAGCCGGAAGTCGTGCTTACTATGAAATCCACAAGACGCTAAGGTATGGTAATTTTCTCCCCCGTACTAAGTGAACAACATACAAGACGCTAATAGGACCGGTGATCTCTACGGGCACGAAACGTGGACAATGCTCGAGGAGGACCTTTAAGCGCTTGCAGTTTTTGAACGACGTGTGCTTAGGATCATCTTAGGCGTTGTATGAGAAAACTGTGTATCCAGGAGAAGAATGAATAGAATGAATACATGCAACAATCATTATGAGAAATAGAACCACCAACACAACCCTAGTAGCACATTTGTTGTAATTCAATTGAGGTTACTTCTTTGTGACTCATTTTGGTCTCAATCAACATGCTGCAACTAATTATGCAAAAATTGCTTGGGAAGGAACACCACTCCAGAAGCATCACATCTCGAAATTTAACACAACAGTTATTTAACAGCAATTTAGACATACCGGAACATTGTAACAGTGTAAAAATAGGGGTAAAACCTCAGTACATATAATGGATTTACACAACGATTGTTCGTCTAATACTGACCTATGGATGCCTTGTATGATTGCAGAAACGGAGGTGCGTCATGGCTTTTCTGGGGCGTGTCATCAACTGCCGCACTCGAGGTTTTATTCATTGTAGCACCATTACTCTTACACCCAAAACAAGAAACCTTAACGTGTGCATACCGACTCTGGGTACTTAATTTTTGGGATGCAAGTCCTGTGAACCGTAAATCTACCTTTTTGGCTATCACCTATGATTCAAACTTGCTCATAGTCACAACACTAATTAGTGGTTTTCAATATAAAACATTTTCCATACGATTCTCCTTACCGGATAAGTGAACCTCTGGATATATAGGAAGTATTATATCTAAGTTAATTGTTTTTTATACTGATGGTTCCCTAATTGAAGGTATAGCAGGTGCTAGCGTTTACTCTCGTAAGCTGAGCCTGGAGAGTCTTACATACTTGGTATATACCGCACTGCTTTTCAGGCAACAATATTTGCCATTATGTGTCCAGGGCAATCTGCGCCTTACCAATTTATTTTTTCTTTTTGTTTTCTCTATTATCGAGATTTTCAGTCCTTAGGCCATACAAAAATGTAAAAAGTAAAGTTATGTACTTTTATTCAGGTAGCCTGGTTGTCATTGAACAAGTTCAGTCTTCTTTATTTGATAGTTGTGAATCCGATTATGAATTGTCTTATTTGATTAATTGATATGTATATGTAATCTGAAAATTTATTTTCGTGAATAAGCTTCCATTCGTTTCGTAAACAAGGATTTCGTACATAGAACAAATATCTCGTATATCTTACAGAAACACTCATATTGCTTTTTATCTGGTGAAATGCTATCATTAAACCTTTCTGTACAATGCACGAAATGAATTTCGTTAAGACCAGCCAATCGCCTAGAGAGAACAACCACGGATTCAATAACAGCTCTTTCAAAAATCCCGGATCAAATCCCATGTCAGAAATATTCACGCTTTACGTCTTCAATGTACAAACAAGTTCATTGACTAGTTCATTCTATTTATAGATCAGTACCGGCGCCGGCTACGTCCTCACGGTCTTAAGGAAGGGGGATGATTAGTTTGACAATCGTTGGTTAGAGACCGTGTTTATCTCTGCGTCTCCACAATTGTCATGGGAAGAGATTTTTTTGTGTTAGTGAGGCAGGTTATTTTTAGATCATGGATTCACTGTGGTAAGTGATACGATCAATGAAAGCGCAGTAGACTGCTTTTTATTTTAAATCTAGTGGTGATAGAGAGGAGGCAAGTGAAAATGGCAAGGAAGGGGAGGGCCTGGCATTGAACTCCCGACCATCTGCTCACCTAGCAGAACGGGTAACCACCCTTACTCTCCAAAATTCTCCCCCAGCTTTTTTATTAATAAAATATTCGTACCCACCCCCCTTTCAATTACCTTTCGAGTCGATAAAGTAGATCTCCTTTTTCCCTTCCCCCAACCAAACCTTTTTTTTAATGTATAATAAAATATTCGTAGTTCTTTGTATTGTTTTCGTACAATGCACGAATGTTCTTTCTGTTTCCACAAATGCTTCGTACTCTTGACAGTTGCGCGTGTGGCATTAATTACGAAGGTAGCTTCATAAAAATACAAATCCGTTTCATTGCAGAAAACAATGAATAGATTCCTACCTTCGATTTCGTGATATAAACTAAAGTTCCCCTTCTTCCTCCATTTTCCCTTTTTAATTTTCCCCCACACTCACATTCCCTTACTGCACGGTACGCCCCTTTATGGTAAAGCATTTTTTTTTGTACTTACTTGAACATCAACATTTAAGTCACAAATTTTTCTTTCTTACACATGTAACGACCTGTTGCTCCTCTTTCTTTTATATTAACATACCTTCTTTTTTTAAACACCCCTATCCCTTTACTGTCCTATGTATTTCCATTCCTATCCTTTTCCTACCCTTCTCACCTGGTTATTTATGAGATGTCTATAGGAAAGTGAGGCACAAATCTCCTATTAATTGGGGGACGTGCCGTTTGCGCCAACATTCTGATACTTCATATTAGTTTAAAAAAAGAAACATGAGCCGTCTAGCCAATGACAATTTGCTTTGACTGTTCGTCTAAACATCAGTTTCATTCATTAAAAAGAAATCATGAAACGAACTCTTTGGAAGTGTTGTTTTACCATTAATCTAAACTTGTGTAATCAGCCTTGTTAATCTCAATTCTATTCGGAAGTAACATTAGCGTAGTGAGTTCATCCACAAAGTACCATCACATCAGCACTAGGTTCAAGCCCTGACGCTGATTTTTTTTTTAATTTAGAGTCGATAGATTCGCCAGATCAGTGAATCAAGTTTTCTGTTTCATGAATTCAGCTCAAAGTTAAATCTGATTGATTCATGATCTAAAGCCATCAATTTTGTTAATCATGTACATATATTCATAACACGAAAACACAGTATATTCATTAAATAATGACCTGTTTTTACACATTTTGAAGAACAAATTATTTCCCGTGTAGACAATTGTGTTCAAATTTCAACTAAATAAATAAACATTGGATTACATCGACTATCATCATAATTGAAATTAAAAAGAAACATTTACACCATGTTTAGGTTAAACGTGCGAGGAAACGAATGGTCAAAATTTACCCATCTTCTTTTAATGTTTCTTCATATGTTCTCTTTCGGTGTTTTCAGGGAAGAATTCACGGATTTTCGGAGGGTCAAAGAGTTCACTCATATTGAGTATTTTCTCCAGTGTCGTGCACACATGTTGAAGGTTTGGTTTATTTTCATTTATTTGCTTGACAAAATGGTCCATAACTACTTGAAAGTGTTTCTATAAAGAGAAGAACTTCTCAAGTGACTGTTACTATTGTCGACGACCGGTTTTTTGTTTGTCTATCGTTTACCTTTGAACTGCGTGTTAAGTCGTTGTTCTCTTCTCTGTTGAAACCTAATCAAAATGTTTCAATCTATAATACAGTGACATTGTTTTGATAGAAAATCTCACTGAAGAAGAGCAGATTTTCCCTAAGTGAACTAAGAAATCTTAAGTCGTATTGAAAATACTGATCCGAATCATACCAATGTATAATCTACTGATATGTACTACCACCACCCATTGTAGCACGGAAACTAAGTCAAACAGCAATGGGCTCTCCTCTCTGTTAGACTTGATCAAGCTTTAATAACCACTGATTATCCTAATCATGCCATTGTATGAAGGGCCAAAAAGGAGTTGGGTGGATCGATATGCAACATCACTTATACGTATCCACAGGGATATAAAGAATCTCCTTCCAACAACAAGACTGAACAATTGGTCAAAAGAGCAAGCTATCTAACATGAGGATGCCCCAATGGACGGGGAGAAGAGCCCGCCCTCTATTCACAAACTGTTAGCAATGGGGAGTTGGCATTCCCACTCTCCCCATCCAGAGTGCTTCAATCGGGTGCCCTGATGGTCCCTCCCATTCCCATGAAATATTTATAAAATAGTGTATATATTTATGTAAATGAAAAATACTACAAGCATTCGTATCTATTATATATGATCTTCATTCGGTTGATCCTGGAAATGCAAGAAATGTTGTAAAATGTTAAAGTGTAGAGTTCTGTGGTTCCGCGCTTAAAGCACGTTTTCGTTCGTTTTCAGCGATAGCAGCAATTTACCAAAATCTTGATTTGAGGTATCCTGAAAAAGTTTGTTAAATCTATTGAAATTTTACAAGACTAACATTTATTAATTCAATTTATTGTTGGATGGAAATAATAAGATGTTGTAAAGAAATACTAAATAATGTACATATAACAATTAAATGCAGCTATTTGCCTCTTCTTTCTTTTTTGATTGAAACTCTAAAATGGCGAAACGTGAAATAATGAAATAAAGTTGATCACCTGGCAGCCTAACAAAATAGCAAAGAAAATTTAAGCAAACAATAATGCGAAATTTCATATGAGTATTATTACTGCTGGAAACTCAATAAATCCAAAACGAGAAATTTTTTTTTAACTAAGTTCGATAACTCTTTTTCCTACTGGGACCATAAATGATTCATTTTGTCTGTAAAATAGAAAATGTAGGATCATAAACAATGTTAGTTTTTGAATTAATTATTTTGGACGAAGCTGAAAATAGCATGAAAAAAATATTGTGAAGGGATGTTATAATATAAAATAATAATAACAATCATATTTGTAATGCCTGCATGTCTGCTGATCCTGCTGCAATTGTAAACGGACTTATAGCATTATCATAGCCACGGGGGAAAAAACAATTCAAAATTATTATACAATACTTGGGAATGCCATGGATTATCTGAAATTATATACGGTATAAAGAATATTTCGATTTTTCGTGGTAGGGTAAGATTTTAGCATGCTACTTTACCGAAGTCACGCTGCCTACATCGCTTTGGTGCGGCTTCCACCTAATGTATAGTTGACGCGATACAGCGTTTCTTACTCAACCGCTGGATGCCAGGACAGACGCTGTTTGAGCCGCACCTCCTTTGTGGACAGACGCTCAGCACGCACCTCCTCAATCTAGCTGAAGTCAGAAGGACAACAGTGCCCAGGCTGCACTACCAGCTAAGTACGCAACCCTTAGCTGGCGGTCTTTGTCATCTCCTGACCCGTGGAAGCATGAGGTAGGAACTTGTGAGGACCATAACGTGTGTAACATAAGTCCTGGGAATACTTTCAGGCGTTTATTTGACAGCATTAACAAACACACAGATGTCAACCAATGTACTTGTCACGTTCATCTGTGTTCCTACTGAACTGTCAAACTCAAATTGCGCAGTAGTTTCCATTAAAAATGTCGTACAAGCTGGATTTACGTGCACAAGTCGCCAAACTTTTTGGACGGCTCACAAGTGAAATTTGAACGTGTTCAAAGACGAGCCAATATCAAAATCAACAATATACCGTGGAAATTCTCAACACCTCACCCAGTGCCGTAAATGCCAGGGATGGGGTCACGGGACGAAAAATTGTCACATGGATGCCAAATGCATGCATTGTGGCGATTCCTCTCACGCCAAGGACAACTGTCACTGTGAAGGATCCTAAAAATTTTAAATGTGTGAATTGTGGTGGAAACCACAAATCCAATTTTTGGGAATGCAAGACTCGCAAAGCGATCTTGAATTCTCGTGCTAAGCATCAGGTAGGGACCGCTTCACGTTCCCGACCAGGAAATTAATTCCTCGGCTGTTAACAACGGTCATCGAGGAGGAAATCCAACATTCGTACCGGAAGGTACGATCAATGCCCAACCGTCAAATTTTCCACTGCTATCTGCTGTTAACAATGGTCAGCGAAGTACAAATGTACCCGTAAGTACAAACAGAGCACAAGTTTTCAATGCTCAATTCTTACCTGCTGGTAGCAATGTACAGCAAGGTAATGGAGCTTCCTACGCTGCCGTTACAGCCGGTAGAAACCAAAGTTCTACCAGAAATGTTGAAGATTTTGACTTAGGTAGCATAACCGCTCCAAAAATGGATTTTTTTTACAGAAATCATTAATCGATATGATTAATGGAATGTTAAATACAAACTCCATGTTTGATGCAATTCAAACTGGTATAAAATTTGCAAACAATATTGTCATGACCCTGAAATTCAGCAATGGGTATTAAGACACTGAATATTTTAAATTGGAATGCTCGATCTCTTAAAAAGAATGAAGATGAGCTGTTTAACTTTTTACGAGTTCATAACGTGCATATTGCCGTTGTAACTGAAACTTTTCTTAAACCAGGTGATAAAATAAAAAGGGATCCTAATTACTTCCGTACACCGCAATGATCGTCTTGAGAGTCCAGGTGGTGGCGTTGCCATAATTGTTCATAGGCGTATCAAACATCAAATTCTTTCTTCATTTGATACCAAAGTTTTTGAAACTCTGGGGGTTACAAAACAAATCTCCACTTTACTAATGTCCCTTAAATAACAGTCTACAAAAAAACAACACACAGGTGTCCCCCACAGAGACCCCCCCTAGGACAAAAACTTCATCATTGTGATTTTTTTGCAACGCACCGCCCGTCAATGAAAGTCTCACAAAAAAACCACCATAAATACTCTTTGTCAAAAAAATTCTCTGCGTATTATTATCCTACCCCCACCCAGCCCGCCCATCCTTTTCTTCACCTGCCAGAAATCCCTCAACTATTGATTTGGTCTTAACTGATTCATGTCAACTTTGCTTTGGTCACTTCACTATTGCGCCTATTTCCATTCCAATCTGGTCCGAATCTTTCTCAGGGTCCTACAGAGTTCCCGTAATAGGTCAATTCTTCTTATTGGTGATTTTAATGCACACCGATCGTGGAATAATGCTCAAAGTATCAATGGGAATATATTGCTCATTTTGATATTGTTCTCGGGTTATTACACTATCCAATCCCAAACAGCTCCAACTTGCTTTTCTTCTCCAGAATCCCTCACTATTGATTTGTCTTACTGATTCACGTCACTTTAATAGCCAATTGGTTACCCATGCTGACTTCGGTTCGGATCACCTTCCAGTAACTTTTGAAATATCTCAAGAAATAATTTCTAATCCCAACAGTTCTACTTTCAATTATCATAGAGCTGATTGGAACCAATATCAAACATTCATGGAATATAACTTTGATCCTAATATTCCTTTGGAAACTAAAAATGATATCGATAATGCTCTTGACTCTCTGACTACTTCCATAGTTGAAGCAAGAGCTGTCTCAGTTCCAAAATGCGAGTTAAAGTTCAATACAATTATAATAGACGACGATCTTCAGCTTTTGATCCGTCTGAAAAATATCCGTAGAAGACAATATCAAAGAACACGCGATCCCGCCATGAAAGTTATCTGGCGAGATTTGCAAAAACAAATTAAAAAACGCTTCTCTGACCTGAGGAACAAACAATTCGAAAATAATGTGTCAAAATTAGAGCCGACTTCCAAACCTTTTTGGAAACTCTCCAAAATTTTGAAGAAACCTCAAAAGCCTATTCCAGCGCTCAAAGAAGGTGATAAAATATTGCTAACAAATGTGGAAAAAGCTCAAAAACTTGCTGAGCAGTTTGAGAGTTCCCATAATTTCAGTTTGGGTCTTACTAGTGAGTTCGTTTTATTATTATTATTTCTCCCCAAAAAAATTTTTTAAATCAATCCGTACGTATTTAGTTGAATGAAAAACAACAACAAAAAAAAAAAAAAATATGAAGGCTCCAGGTGATGATGGAATTTTCTATATACTCATCAAAAAACTCCCAGTGAGTACCTTGTCTTTCATGGTAAAATTATTTAATAAATGTTTTCATTTGTCATACTTTCCTGGCAAATGGAAAAATGCCAAAGTTGTTCCAATTTTGAAGCCCGAGAAAGATCCAGCTGAAGCTTCTAGCTACAGACCAATAAGTTTACTTCCTTCAATCAGTAAACTTTTTGAAAAGCTAATTTTGAATAGAATGATGCTTCACATCAATACAAACTCAATTTTTGCAGATGAGCAATTTGGATTTCGCCATGGCCATTCAACTACTCATCAACTTTTGAGAGTTACTAATTTAATTCGTTCAAACAAATCTGAAGGCTGCTCAACTGGAGTTGCTCTTCTAGACATAGAAAAAGCATTCGACAGTGTTTGGCATGAAGGTTTGATTGCTAAATTGAAAAACTTTAATTTTCCGCTCTATATTATAAAATTAATTCAAAATTATTTAACTGACAGAACTCTGCAGGTAAATTATCAGAATTCCAAATCTGATCGACTACCTGTTAGAGCTGGAGTTCCTCAGGGTAGCATTCTTGGGCCGATACTATATAACATTTTTACTTCCGACCTCCCTGATTTGCCTCAGGGTTGTCAGAAATCCTTGTTTGCTGATGACACAGGCATCTCCGCTAAAGGAAGAAGTCTTCGTGTCATTTGCAGGAGACTGCAGAAAAGTTTGGACATTTTCTCTTCTTATTTACAGAAATGGAAGATTTCTCCCAACGCTTCCAAAACTCAACTAATAATATTCCCACATAAACCTAGAGCTTCTTTTTTGAAACCTAGTAGTAGTCACATCGTTACTATGAGCGGTGTTCCAATTTCCTGGTCAAGCGAAGTGAAATACCTTGGTCTATTACTTGATCAAAAATTAAATTTTAAAAATCACATTGAAGGCATTCAAGCCAAATGTAATAAATATATAAAATGTTTATATCCTCTTATAAACAGAAAATCCAAACTATGTCTGAAGAACAAACTACTAATATTTAAACAAATTTTTAGACCGGCCATGCTTTATGCTGTTCCAATATGGTCTAGTTGTTGTGCTACCAGGAAAAAAATACTTCAAAGGATTCAGAACAAAGTTCTGAAGATGATTTTGAAGCTGCCTTCTTGGTACAGTACTAACGAAGTACATAGAATTTCGAATGTTGAGACTTTAGAACAAATGTCCAACAAAATAATTAATAATTTCAGACAAAAATCGTTGCAATCTTCTATTGCAATGATTAATTCCCTTTATGCTTAGTTAAGATTAATTTTAGTTTGTTTTTAGTTTTAAGATTATTATTGTTATACTGACACGCAGGAATAAAAACCTGTTTAAAATACTGAACTGCTAAGGCATGAACAATGTAAACAAAATTAAATTAGATACATATTTTAACAATTAAGGTTGATACGTTACGGTAGTAGCTGGAGCACCTAGATTAACATGAAATGTAAATATGAATAAATTTGGAACAACAATATACCGTGTTTTGAAAGATTGTCGTGATGGTAAAGAACCGGAAAATAAAAAGAAAAGTGGTCGCCCAACAAAATTGAGTGCCAGAACAACGAAAAAACTGCTGTCAAGCGCTGAAAACAAGGTTGGCCAATCAACACGCAAATTAGCACGAAAATTTCAGGTTTCAAACATGACAGTCCATCGGATTTTGAGAAAACATAACGTAATCTATCGGAAACGTCAGCGTGCACCAAAATATACACAGCAACAACTCGAAAAAATACCAAAATGCTGCCGTGCACTTCGTCGCGAGCATTTTGCAAATGGAAAGTGCATAATTTTGGATGATGAATCTTACTTCACGTTTTCGCACCATGAATTGAGTGGCAACGATGGTTTCTATACTGCTAACATTAAAACAACACCAGACGATGTTAAATATGCCAGCAAATCGAAATATGAGCCAAAGGTGTTAGTGTGGGCAGCCATGTCATCGAAGGGTATCTCGGCGCCTTTGATACGCCCAAACAAGGCCAAAGCTGTCAATTCTGACGTGTATATCAGCCAATGCTTGCCGAAATTGAAGCAATTCATCAACAAATATCACGCTGACGACGAAATCATGTTTTGGCCGGATCTTGCAAGCTGTCATTACGCGAAAAAAACATTAGATTGGCTAACTGAGCAAAACATACCATTTGTACCGAAAAAGGACAATCCACCTAACGTGCCTCAGGCTCGTCCAATTGAAAATTTTTGGAGTGTTCTCAAACGTATGGTGTACGACAATGGCTGGGAAGCTAACAATGAGCAACAATTGGTTAATCGAATCAAGCGGAAGATGAAAGAAATAGACATAGACACCGTCCAGAACCTGATTCAACATGTTCGCCGTACACTGCGTAAAATCGAAGATAATGGTCCATTGAGCGTACTGTAAATATATTTTTCAACAATTTATTAATAGAATAAAATACCCTGAAGAGCATTTTAAAATCCGATTGTTTGATTTCAAGTACCATGCTTTTGAATTTTTCCCAGGACTTATGTTACATATGTTAGCTATGGTGCGGGGACGCACGCACGCTCCATCCCAGTTGTCTCCCCACCATTTTCAACCCCTTAGTCAAACCCTTTAAATTGGGGAAAAATATACACTTCATTTTCAAATCCCCTGAAGGTAATATGGGGCCATCATCTATTATTCGCCGGAAGATGGGGAGCACATTCGAGAAAAGAAAACGCAAGTAAAGGGGGGGGAATGAGAAAAAAAAGAAACGAATTAGTTTTGTATTTTTTGTTTTAATACAGCACAGCAAAACACATTTTATTATAAGTTTTTTTTGCCAAAAAAGGCTGCCTCCATTCCGTTTTTGCCATTGTTCAGTCAGTTGTTGAAATGGCGTTCAAACTAGGATCGGCAATCGTCCGTTCAGTCATTAACTAACGAAAATATCCAAAACCATTCTTGTTAAAAAAAATCGGCAACCGACAATAATCGCTTTTTTATCCCGCTAACGTTAGTTCTAAGATAACGGATTTATTAAAACACAAAAACTTGGCTCGATTCGGTTGATTCGATTGTGTCTGTAGAATTTAAGGGTTTAATAAAAAAAAATATATTAGCTAGAGGTTCAACCAAATATAGTAGTCTTTCTACAGTTCCGGATTTGAACGTTGGCAACCTGCAGTACAGTGGACAGTTCCGCAACTAGTGTTTACTCTTGATTCTTATCCTTCGGTGCTTTTTTACAATTTTAATCCTCTTTATAATCACTCAAGTGGCACCGATGATGTGATTCCTGATAATTGAAAAATCACCCGCAGGTAAGAAGATTAGGTCTGGGTCAAGACTTGTGTAAATACAATTCAGTTTGGATTGATAACGTGAATGAGCTAGAGAACGGAAGTCTTTGTCATCATATTTTTTTTTCTTTTTTTTTAAAGTACTTCATTCATAAAACAGTGGTATCACATATATCGTACGATGATTCTCTGAAAAATAGTTTTAATGATACGACCAACTACACGCGCTGTACTTCGGACTAGAAAAATGCTATGAACAATGCGTATGCAACACGTGAAGTAGATCGAAGTGGATCCAACTTCAAACAACGAATTCACACGCCAATAAGAAGTGGCTGGGCACTTCACTTTTTATTTTACATTGACATCATGTGTAATTAAGAAATGTGTGGTAGTTGCGTATCGTCCTGTATTATATCTTCAAGTTCCGTGATTAGGTGACACATCGAGAGTACATTTATGTGCATAGATTTTTTTTTTCTATTATATCGAATCTTCCAAAATTTCCTTTCGGTCCAAAATACAGAGTTTTATTTTTATCAACAAGCTTTTGCTTCTAGTTTTTTTGTTAGATTCCTAAGCGAGCACTTGTTTAAAAAATGGTTAATGCTATCTTTTATAACAAAATCTGTGAACTCAAGCAGTACACAGATTTTAGACGGATTATTTCGGATGGTTATTTTTTTATGAACTGTATCGAAAATAAGTTATCCACAAATGTTTCTTTCAAATTATACACAAAACGATGTTTTATTTTATATAAACGATTGATCCTTCATTGTACGACATTGAGCTTGAGATTTATATTATTCCTTCATATTTTTTTTAAATTTTTGATCGAACACTTTTCCTTACGGTCCGGACAAAGATTTCATCACAGCGCAGATTTTGACGTAAGACTACTTCTGTGTTATGAATACACGTTGCGAGTGCGAAAAGTTGGAGCGTCACGAAGTATGATTAGATTAGATGTTAATAACTCGGTCTTTTAACAATCGATTTCCACAATGTTTGCACATATCGATCGGGACATTTACTATACGTTGAAAACTATTTAATTTTATCTAATCTAATCTCACACTAACGCAGCCAATTCTTGAAGGCATCCTGGAAAATGACGACTTCTTGAATGCATCGCTTTTTCATGTCACCGGCCAGGCCAACTGCGTAGCAGCTGCCGTAGACAGGACTCCAAGAAATAGAGTGATTCCAGAAGGAGTGTCTTAAATCGCTATACTACTTCGAATCAAGGAAGGAAGAAAGCGTGGACCTCCCGTACCAAACGCTTCCATATAGAGTTAAATAAAGTGATAGTTTGTATTTTATCGTTGAGAGCATAGATGCTAGAACGTTTAATTTATGCTCCTTTTGCCTGTGGGTGGACTTTTGGCATTTCAACTAAAAGTCTGGCAATAATTTGCCAAGGTTATGGCGTCTTATCTCGCTCACTGAAATTGAGATTGAAATTTAAAATTTAGTTGTATGTTAAATAATAGTCTAATAATACAATATAAAGAACAATCCACACTACTCCATCTAAAACTACGATTGAGGAACCTGATAAAAATAAGAGTCCGTAGATGCATTTTGCGCCTTCTGGCACCTTTGCTTCTATTGATGTCCAAACTCATCGATTTAGCACCACCCGGGGGAGACTTGGTCCTATACCCAATGATTTCATTTTCTCCAATCCGCTCAACCAATCGCAATGTTTTGTGATATAGTGGACGGATTATTATAATCTTAGATAACTCAAAGCAGACGTCTTCCAAATTTGGCTGATCGACAGGCAATCGGTGGAGACCCACCTGGTATCTTATAGCAAAATGCCTTGAGCCGGACAGGAAGTTTTGATGAGCTGCCTCCCCCAACGTTGAAAACTATTTATTTTAAACATTTAACTATTGAAAAAATCCTCTTTCACATAGTTCTCATCGTCCATCAAAATGCATGCATGTGAATATGTGGATGAGAAATAATCAGCAGTTTGCAAATATGGAGAATAGTGTACTTTTCGGTCCCATGAGCCCTGCTTTTGGCAAGAAATTCAGAGATGCCTACAAGCTGAAACTATCGGTTTTCGTTCGAGATGAGGCGAAAAAATTCATAGTTTGCATAATATGCAGAACAACATGTTATTACGAAATTTATCAGAAGCAGATAATTTCCCATCAACATGAGAGGCTCTAGGTCAAATTTATTGCTAGAACTAAGAGAAATGAAGAGAAAGTATTAATAGTTCCGTTTAGCGTAACTGCAGGCTTTGAAAATTGAAAGATACAAGTTGAAAACGAGCGGAGGGCGTATTGGGAGAATACAACAAACAACAATCAAAGTGAACATGTTATTAGTCAAATTTTTAATTAATTTGTAAATGTTGTTGAGAATACTGAATTGGTTAGATTCACTAAAATCATGTTGTTTTTAATCTAAAGCCTGTACTCAAAATAAATGAGACACACAAAAATGATCGCCAAAGAATTATTTGTAGTTGGATTTTCTCCAAACTTTCAAGGAATAAACTAAAACATTATGGCACGGTTTCTATTTCATTGGTTTGTTGGATTTTTTTTCTAAATGACCGAATGCCCGCACTTTGTCCTTGACACCACTCATAAGGTTTTGGGCAATAGTGAGGCCGACGTTTTTGATACTTTTATCCACTAGTTCATCACAGCAAGCTAGTTCTCGAATACTTAAGGAATTTTACGAAATTTGTCCTTGATGATGTTGAAAAGGGGTTGAAGTCCTTTGCTTCAAAAACAACATCTAAAACCGGCCACGCGTAGCGCAAGGATGCCAAATCCCGTCAAAATAGCATCTCGCCTCCGTGAGACCGCAAAAAGGACAGCAGGCGGAGGCACTCGTTTCGGTAGATTTGCCCATTCATGGTACCCATCGTGATGTATCCGTGGCTCATATCTCCATAACCAAATATGTCCTCTCAAACCAAGAATGTTTGTCCACCTTCTTCTTCCCTACATCCTTAAGAATGTTCAACCGTGGTGTTGCTTCGGAAAACTCCTGCCCCGGCAATTGCTTTGGATGGAAACCTCCGCCTTCTTCGCCACATCGCGGATTGAAAGCTTCGGTCCACGCTTGAACAGATTCAACTCCTTCCTTTCCGTCTCCAGATCAGCTGTCTTCGATTTTCTGCCGCTTCTCGATTGCCGCTGGGTCGTCTGGGTCTCTTTGAATTACTTTACCACCCGGGACACCGTCGAATGAAGGAATCCCAGGTGTTTTCCGATTCATCTGTGAGACGTTGTCAGATTTTCCTTTACGGCGCACATTTTTTGTTTGTTTTGCAGATGTGCTCTTGTTCTGATGCCATCTCGTCTATTTTTTTCAGTACAGTTTTTGTTCATAGTCATTTAGAAATGTTATACTCTGAAATTTTTCTATTTATCAATACCTTAAAAAGTGTTCAGTTTTATCATTCACGACGTTTACATGTAGCCTAGTATAAAAACTATGCTTACGTCCCAGAAAGTATAAACTGAGTCGAAGTTGTGTGGGAGAACTCCTCATAGTATTAAAGTGCCCTAAGGTCTTTTTTACACTTTTTTTTACACGGTTTGTTTTCGGCGATAACTCCAGAATGGAACAACTTATCGACCTAATTCAAATTTTACGTTTTGGGCAAAAAGTAATCATATGGCAGTTTTTCAAAAAAATCACAATTTTTGGTGTAAATACTCAAAATTTTAAAAACTGTATTTTGACCATTGCATAAAAAGGTAACACATGCAAACAAAATCGAAGCAATTTAAAATGTTTATGCATGTGAGTATATCAACTCTATGAGGTCTTTTTCTACATGGTTTTGTAGTAAAAGTGGAACGTATCCCCCGAGTATAAAAAACCTTAGTGTACTATTGTTCCTTATTTAGCGCGATAATGTTGTCATTTCATGATGTCAACGTTTCGTAAACTCCCATAAGAAAATTACTGTGTGGGCTCAGTGCGATATTTTTTTCAACCAATTAATGAGCTTTCTGTGGTCAGAATGTGTTTATCGCAATGACAATTAGATGAAACTAAATTACACACAAAAATTAACACATAAACCTCACGGAATACGCTAAAATCAAGCACGTTATAGCAGCTGTTAAAAATGCGGCACATGCTTAGCACAGGCTCATGTTTGTTATAGTTGTTCCTTGAGTGTCGGTTTATGAAGAGAGATTGTACTAAACGACGACACAGTACTCGAAAAAAGGACGAACCAAAGAGCAGTATAGTGCCTTCAGAGAAAAAACGTCTTTGCAGTGTTTTGTGAAGCGGAAGATGAATCCTGTAGTTCTTGAATGGAATTTTGGAGTCCATCATTAATTCAAGATCCTTGACATTTGTTTCACGTTTGAAGCGCGTTCCGTAGTACACGCAGTACAGCTTCAGGTCGTCCAGTTACGATAATTTCAGGCATCTGAGCCTCAGATTCTGAGGACCAAGTTCACGCCGTTCATATATAACAGGAAAAGGAATGCACCAAGGTCTACTGGATAGTTAGACGAGACATAATCTGCAATCACAGACATAGTTCTACCAGTCATGTAAGATCTGATGGTTCATTTGATTGCAGAACGCAGAAAGATCTGTGTATGTGGCGTTTTGATGACGGCGTAACATTTTGCGGATAATAAACGATATAAATACGTAAGCCTGGTCGCCGTTGAACGCTTGGGCAGACAATCGTGTTGGTCGGGAGAAATAGCATGTGAATAGTCATGGACCAGCCTTTGGAGGACAATTAGTTCGAATAGTTTGGATCCAACACTTAGTGCAGCAGTCCCACGATAGTTGACGATGGACCCTTTGCATCTCTTTTAGTGTATTGAAAAAAAAAACGACTTTTTCCAGAATTCAGGAAACATGACGGAAGTCGATGACAAATCGAAGACTACAGCCAGGGGTGTGTTAAGGCAACGCCTCAGGCCACTTGAAGGAATTGAAGACCGCAGCCAGTTAAAATTTTCGTCCGCTTCCCGGCTGAAATCACCTTAGGAGCAATTCATAAACCACGTAGACTTTTCTGGGGAGAGGGGATCTGCCAAAAGTCTACGCTCCATACAAAATTTCAAAAAAAATTTACGGAGAAAAGTCTAGGTAGGAGGGGGTTCTGAGATCTTCAAAAATGAGTCTACGTGGCATATGAACAGGCTCTTATCACTATGGATAATGAGTGCAGAGCCAAATACAGACAAGCAGGGAACATTGCAACTAACAATTATTAATAGCAGCTTCGAGGCCTCGGCATCCAGAATTTCGTCGCAGAAGACACTGCTGAACTGCTTACGGAACAAGTTAGCGATATTTACGGCAGACTTGGTTCCAATAGTGCCATCAGTAATAATGGAGGGTAAACCGGTTTCCTTCCGTTGTGTTTCATCAGACCAGCCCCTTGAACTCGTTTCAAATGTTTGAGGTCGGCATTAGACCAAGCGGGTTTGGGGGCTTTCGGTTGAGTTTCTTAGGCACGAATTAATCAACGGTGTACTGCAAAATATATTGTAGAAAGCGCTTATTTTCAGTGATTCAGCTGACTTTGCTTTCTTTGGTACAGCTTCTAATTCAAGGCTGCTGAAGTTGATCACCGAAACTAAAAATAAAAATTTTTTCACTTTAAAAATATATTATTAGGTGTATTCTTAGAAAATGTCTTTTTTTTTTTTGCAAATTTGATGCTTTATTGTGAAAAAATGGTTATACATTTATTGTTCAAAGTATTGGCCATCGCTAGCTATAACTTTTTCCCATCTTTGTGGTAGTTGACGGATACCCTCTCGGAAAAATGATGCTGGTTTGGCGGCTATCCACGAATCGATCCATTTTTTGACTTCGTCATAATTACGGAAGTGCTGGTCAGCCAGGCCATGTTGCATCGATCGGAAGAGATGGTAATCGGATGGCGCAATGTCCGGACTATATGGCGGGTGGGGTAGGACATCCCACTTGAGCGTTTCCAAGTATGTTTTCACCGGCTGTGCAACATGTGGCCGAGCATTGTCATGTTGCAAAATGACTTTGTTGTGTTTTTTAGCGTATTGCGGCCGATTTTCACGCAATGCACGGCTCAAACGCATCAGTTGTCGCCGGTAGACTTCGCCCGTGATGGTTTCTTTTGGTTGCAACAGCTCATAGTAGACCACACCCAGCTGGTCCCACCAAATACACAGCATGATTTTCTGGCCATGAATATTGGGATTGGCCGTCGATGTTGTGGCATGACCGGGGTATCCATACGTTGCCTTACGTTTTGGATTGTCGTAATGGATCCACTTTTCGTCACCAGTCACAATTCGATCCAAAAAACCCTTCCGTATGTGCCGTTTAAGCAGCTCTTCGCATGTGAAAAAACGGCGCTCAACGTCTCTCGGCCGCAATTCGTATGGCACCCAATGACCGACCTTTCGAATCATTCCCAATGCTTTCAAACGCTTACTAATGGCTGGTTGGTTAACTCTCAATGCTGCTGCAAGTTCTTTTGCGTTTGTGAGGGGTCTTGGTCGAGCAAAGTTTCCAATTCGACGTCTTCAAACTTTTTGACCGGGCCGGGGCGTTCCTTGTCTTCAGTGACAAAATCACCACTTTTAAAGCGTGCAAACCAACGTTGACACATTCGAACGTCGATTTTGTAGTCCGGGTATGTTTCGGAGAGCAATTCACATGCTTGAGATGCATTTTTCTTCGAATTAAACAGGAAAATTAAAACTTCCCGCAAATGCTGCTTTGATGGCTCGAATTTCGACATTTTTCGGCTTCACAAAAACTTGTTTACTTTCACTAATGATGCGTAACTTACACTGAAATAACTAGAGAATAGAATGAAGTTTCGGATGTGATAGCTGTCAATGTCAAAATTCATGTCAGAACAATAGATATGAAGTTGTCTGCAAATACGACATTTTCTAGGAATACCCCTAATATTGAGGTATGAAAGATTGAATTGAGAATTAAAATAAATAATACCTTTTCAGATGTTAATCTAACAAAACAAAAAAAGTTCTTTCGACATTATTGCAGTCCAGGTGTTAGGTATACATCGTATTCTCGCAATTATGTAGACATGCTGTCCGTTACAAATAAACAACGAAGCGGTTGCTAAGCAACATTCGCCCTACATGAAACCGTGGTAGAGTTCTCTCCTCT
The DNA here is from genome assembly GCA_024533555.2 of Aedes koreicus. Lineage (NCBI taxonomy): Eukaryota > Metazoa > Arthropoda > Insecta > Diptera > Culicidae > Aedes > Aedes koreicus. The sequence goes on along the minus strand of JAHHFK020001799.1, from coordinate 108,317 downwards.
ACTTTAGCGGTTTTCTCAGCAGCTGAAACAAACCCGGAAAATCAATTCCCGTACCTATATTGGTTGCTAAGCAACATTCGCTCTACATGAAAGCATGGTAGAGTTTTCTCACTTTAGCAGTTTTCTCTACAGTTAAAAAAAAACCGGTTCCTAACTAAGTTTTCCGAAAATCTTGTAGTCAGTCTTACGAATATAGCGAACAGCAACGGACGTGCCATGGAATCAAATCCCAATAACTCCATTGAGTTGGATGAATTGGCTGGGGCTTACGTGCTATCGGCCGATGTCGAAAGCGGAAATGGTAACGAAACATTCGTTGTCCCATCAGGATACGACAAGAAAGTATGTTTTTGTTTAAAAGGTCCTGTTTTGAAAATTCTATTTGTTCCTCTAAGTCTTCTAGATTTGTTCCTCTAAGTCTTCTAGATTTCTAGATTTCTTCTTCTAGATGAATAAGTAGGTCTGTGTTGAATATAAGGTTCATCTGTTCTAGGGTGGTATCTTCTCTCAGCGTGTTATTAATCTGGGATATTCGGGAACTAATTTTCTTAAGCGTTTCTGTAACATTATTAATTCTATTTTGGAAATATGTCTTAATTTTAATTTGTTTCTGTTTATTTTCGTGGTTTTCAAGGGTTCCTAAACTCTGCTGTATAATCTGTAAATCTTCGTGGTCTGGATTACCTGCGATGTATTTTACTACTGTCCCTAACGCGTTAATCAATCCTCGTTTTTTTGTCTGTGGGGCTGCAGACTTTTTAATTTTTCCCTAGCGTTGTTTATCTTCTTCATCAATGTTTCATGTAAGTAATCTCTGGGTTTAAAGGATAATGCTATTTTTTTATGTGGTTTAAGTTTGTTTCTATGGACTCCAAATAAACCTTTTTCACTATCACTGTCGTACCCTAGTTTAATCCTGACCGTATCGATTTTGAATGCCATTATCCCGTTATAAATATTCACGTCTTTGTATGCTGTCGTAAGGCATCTATGGACGAGAAGAAAGCTAAAAATAAGCAAGTTTGTTTATATTATATTTAACTTTTTTTTCCCTTTAATTTCTATTCTTTTGAATTTTGAAAATATCTTTCGTGTCGTAAAAAGTTAGTACGTTATTTGATTTAGCTTTTACTATTTTATATGGATCTTTGTCCTTAGTTTGTCTTTGAGTGTTTTTGACGTCAACGTTTTCCGTTGGTGGTTTGTGTTTGGCTTTGTGTGTCTTTCTATGTATTTTTGGCTATTTTTTCTGGAGTTGTATTTTAACTGCTGATTGAAAGTTTTCGGCTACTTCTTGCGATTCTTGCACATGAGGAGAGTTGGAATAATTGAATATTATCTTCCTGGGTTTCCTTTTTTGTTACCGAGTGTATGGTATTATTGTAGATGTCTGTTAATAGGTTCATTGTTTCGACTATCGATTTGTTTGGAAATTTTTTTTTAAGTGTTCTATAGAGTTCAATGATCGTTGAATGGAACCTCTCCACTATTCCATTGTACTGGGAGTTACTGGCATGGTGTTATGAAATGCCTTGGTCGTTCAAAAATCCTTGAAAGTCTGTAGAAATGAATGAAGGCTCTTGGTCACAAATGATCGTCTGAGATCTTCCAAATATTCTTATATGTTCGCTAACTGCCCTTTTCATGTCAACTATCTCCATGTAACTCGTCTCCAAGGGGATTATGTTAGCAAACTTTGAAAAGGAGTCAATTATCGTCTTTCATTAAAAAAAATATGTCTATGTGAACCCGTTCAAATGGTTCTCCCCAAAGATACTCTTACGGATTAGCTGTGGTGGCTTCCAATCGCATTTGCTCCTTTTGCAGGTCTCACAGCTTTCTACAAGTGTTCTTACCTTCCGGTCCAGTTGCGGAAAATAATACCTTGTCAATATTTGTGCCTTGTTTTCCTTTATGCCGCGGTGAGCATAATCGTGGGTAGTCCTCACAAGGTCATCCTGTTCCTGTTCTACCCTTACGTCCTCTAAAAGTATCTCTGAAATGAAAATCTTATACGTGCGGTTAGCCTTGAAATGTTTTTCATATGTTTCTTGGACCAGCTGCCTCAATCCCACTGGAACTCTCAAACAGTTTGTTCTTCCTGGACTGAGATATCTTTTAAAAATATTTACAATGTCTATTTCGGTATACGATGGTTTGAGTATTGTAATGCGACAACGATTCGGGAAGATTGCCTCTGATACTTCAGAGTCTATGTGAGAAATTTTGAAAATGAGTTGAGTTTTAAATGCATTGATGGGCTTCTCCGTGCACCAGATGTAGTAGTTATCACTTGAGTCTGCAGAGTGTATGGTTGCACCATCACTCTCTGATTTGTTGTTGCTTATTTCCTCCTGAGAATTAGTGTTTAGCTCTTCATGCTTAATTCTTGACAATGCATCTGCTACTACACTCTTTATGCCCGGTTTATATATTAATTCGTCATCATAACCCTCAAGTTCTAGTTTTCTTCGGAAAATTCTTTTATTTGCATTGGCCACTGTATAGGTCAGTGGCTGATGATCCATTACAAGTTTGAATTTTCTGCCCCATAGGTAATGTTCGAAATGTTTGACTGTCCAGTACATGGCTAAGAATTCCTTCTCGGTCGTTGAATAGTTCTCCTCGGTCCTATTCAATGTCCTGGAAACATAAGCAACCGGTCGATCTTTCCCGATGGGTCCTTGTGAAAACAGTTATCCCTCAGCCTCTGAGACGTATAGACGTTTTTAGTTCGAGTACGAATATCAGTGAGCCAAGCATTGTTCTTTTTCTCCTGCTATTTAAATTACCGTGTCAAGCCGCGTCGCGCGCAGTGTAACCGCGATGAGACAAGAAAATACCTTCAGAATTGACTATTCAAATCTTCTTCTCAAGCCATCGTATGAGAAAGTTTACGAGTTCTGCCGTACAGCGCTTGGGCTTAAGAGGGAAGATGTGAAGAGACTGCAGTGTCACAGAGGTGTGTCCTGTGCTTTTGTTAAAGTCACTGACTTAGCTTTGGCCCAAAAAATGGACGATGAACACGACGAAAAGCACGAGGTGGATAATGGTGGTAAAAAACACAAGCTCCGCATTACCATGGAAGATGGTAGTGTGGAAGTTCGAGTGAGGGATGGCATGGCGCTGTTCTCTCAATACGGGAACTAATGTTTGGCGAAGAGCACGAGTACGGCGGTGTACCACTCGGTATCTGGTCTGCCCGCATGATAGTAAAATGGAATATAGCGTCGTGGGCCACTATCGACGGAGCGCAAGCTTACTTTGCCTATAAGAGGCAACTACATTCATGCCGTTACTGCCACGAGCAGATACAC
>JAHHFK020001799.1:0-102500 GCA_024533555.2 Aedes koreicus | reverse complement strand
AAGCATCACAAGGGCCCTTTCCATGACAAGTAGCGAAAAAATTCCACTCGGCATCTATGCCAAAATCTTTTTGCATGTTGCACAAATTAAAAGCGGTCATTTTATTTTTGTATTGGCTTCCAGATCCATCTGAGAAGAAATAAATTTTCTCTAAACCTGATAACTTACTTTTTATGAACGCTATGCATTGAGTCAAAAAAGACGCACTGCGACATGATTATGTTTAGTGAAATCAGCAATTGCAACAAAACTGGTAAACTTCAAATCATTTGATTCTTCATCTTTAAAATAAATAGCACAAGGGTGAATAGTACATTGAGCGTTTGCCCAATGAAAGCCTTGAACTGCATCCTGCACAACGAATGAATAATTCTCCGAAAAATCACAGATTATGATACACTCAGTAGCTTTTAAATTGTTTTTCACGTGTTTTAAATAGTTTGCCTGTCGCTCAGCTGTAAAGTTATGTGGCAATAAATTGAGTAATTTTTCTAAAAAAGTATCAATAAATTCTTGTGTGTCCATTTCAACTAAGTCCAAACTGCATCTTTCTGCTTGACGCCATTGTTTAAATTGTAATGAGTCAACGTGACCGTTATTAAGAATGGTCAAAAGTTCTACCGCCAAAATTTGCATTCCCGGACAATTTTCGCAACATTGCTGCCAGCAATGCTCATTTGGATTTTGACAAATTATTTTTGAAAACATATCATGGTAGGACTGGTCACCATCTGGAAGTAATTGTTTACTTTGGAGTGTTTTAAAAATCAATTTAACGTTTTGGTGGTAAATGCAAACGCACACCGTATGCGTGCCACTTGTTCCTGCCAAAATGCAGTGTTTTGGACGGTTACTGGCGAACATCGAAAATCCAATCTTAATATCAGGATGAGTATTTTTAAATATGGAGTACGCCTCTTGCAAATTGCATAAAACTAACCTTCTTTGTATGTAGATCCTACCTTCTTCATTGTTGGATATCAAATAATCCCTTTTTCCCGGGCACACACGACTTATATCGTCGCTATTATAAAAATTACGAACACGCATTAGCGTTTCCTCTCCTAACAAGCTCTACTAATCCTCTTTTTAGGCACTGACATTATTCCCTCCTGTTGTTGTAATACTTTCACTTGGTTGGCCATATATTGGGAAACATCAAACTCTTGCATAATCCTATATGTAGACCAACTTTTGGGCAGTGTGGTTAAAATCCTATACCGCTCATTGCTATCTTTTGTTTCCTTAAATTTATCCTTAAGCTGTGTTAGCATTTCATTATCGTCAGACAAAAACGTGTTATTGGTGGTACCGATCGATTCATAGCTGGTTGTTTCCAATGAGCTTGTAAATAAATATCACAAATTATTGATTAAAAATTGATTGATTGGAAATCATGCAAATAATTTCTATTTTATTATTTACTTTGGTAGGGAAAAGGAACAATGCCGGACGGTCCTGCAAGGGCAATTGTTTCGTGACTGGTTGCTTCGCACGATTCTAAAAGAATGTAAAAATAAAAATGTTCCAGTAACAATTGCAAGAGAAGAATTCAAATTAAAACAGAATTATATGAACTTTTATATAACATACCTGTAGTGCCTATACTGGATGGTCCTGTAATGGGTTCTTCGGTCATGGTATCAATGTGCTTATACAATTTCTTGTAGCAACTTTGACAAATGAAAGAGCTACTCTCATCAATTTTAACCTTTTTTCCACAGCATGGTCGTACAATTTTGCGTTGATTTTTCTGGAACACGAACTCAACACCCAAACACTACAAATTGAACACTTACGTTTCATTTTACGATATTCTTTGATATAACTGTTCTGATATGATACTTTGTTTTCAACTGGTAACTTCTTACATAAATTTCCGTGTTTTATATGATGTTTATATTGTACCTACGATCAAGTGAAGTGAACTGCAGCCTAGACTACAATAGGTATTGAATTGTTTCTCGGCTATAGCGATCAGGTCTATTTGCAGACGGGAGCGAGTAGAGCGGAATTTCTAAAGCGAGAAAGCAACAGAATAACAGATAACGCAAGCGAGCGACGAGTATGAAATGAAAGAGATGTTGTTCACTCTGCTGCTTCTCCGCTTTAGAAATTCCACTCTACTCCCCTCCCGTCAGCGAGTAGACCTCGCTACAGCCGAGAAACAATTCAATTCAATCTCACAGGTCGATAAACATTCTACATCTACAGTAGGTAGTCAATACGTATCAACGGTTCTTCTTTTAAATAATAATACCAATGCCCCTCTGTGTAACGAAAAGAATGTTAGGTAATCAAATTGTCAATATCTACCTAAAGTCTCATTAGTCTTAGTTGCTATAATATTATATAATTATGTAAAGTAAATATTATTTATTATACTAATATTTACTTGACATTCTGTGACCTACTCATAGATTTCATTAGTCATAGGTTTGATTGGATGGAGACGCATGGTAATCTACCCAAATGCCATGTCTTCCTAATGAAGAAACATCTTCACACTTCTTGATTGGCACATTTTGGAATGTGATTAGATCGGTTCAAGGCGGATATTGAGTATAATTTAAAAAAAAAAACGTTGACTCGTAAAAACAAAATAACACTGTGAGAGTGGTCCCATCTGCATTAAAAAAAAAAGCGTGTCTTCTCAATGAAAAACGGCCATTATACTTTATGATTGGCATCAACAGCAGCCTCGCAGTTGGTAAAAATCATTCAAATAGGATCACTGTTAGTTTATTGTTAGTCTGAATCAGTTCTATGCGGCTAATAAACGGAGTTTAAAATACTGGGTGCTATGCCAAACCAAGTAAACCATCATCAAATTTTGTGTGTGTCCAACCCGCTCCAGTTCTGTTGATTTAAATCAGTACAATGTGGCCAAACGGCGGAGTTTTAAGAACTGTTTGTTTTCCCAGCGAAGTAAGCCACCATCACACTTTGTGAGTGGCCCTAACAGCATCCTTACTGGTGGTTTAAATCAGTTCATACATCTTAATAGATGTTTGTACATGTCAATAATACCGACGAAACGGAGAATGATCTGAAAACGAAGATTAACAAGAAATTAGTGTATCGTTAAGCAAATCCAACCCTACCGCCAATTCAATCTTTTTGATGTTTGAGTCGATAAATACTGCGAAACTTTAAATTGATTGGTTAACCAGCTGTAGAAATCGAGATGAAACGAAATTTTAACAGTAGTGCATATTTCAGTACTTACAATAAGTTAAATTTTAGATGAGTTTGCGTAAAATGCACGTCAATTGCAATTCACATCTTCTATAAGGGTCTGTACATTCGTTTCCGGTACTTTTTTCTACTAATGAGCCTTTCTTCACCTCTCTTTTGGTCTTCCAAAGTTCGCGCTTCATCACGGCCCAATACGTTTCGATTGGAAGGAGTTCAGGACCGAAGTAGCCCAAACCACTCCTAGACGGTTTTGGAGTAGTGGCATGAAGCTAAATCGGGTTAAAACAACGGATTCTGGTCGTGCTGACTCAAATATGGCAAAAACAGTTTATCGAGGCACTCAGTTTTGTAAAACTTACCGTTTATGGTACCTTTGGTCACAAATGATGCACTCCGTTTGCTACAAGTGCATATGAATTGCCAAATCAGGTACTTTGAAGTGAATTTCATTAACTTCTCCAGTTAGAAACGGCCATCCACAGCAAACTTGTCCTGACCCGTGAAATATTTCTGTCCCGGCTACTGCTTGAAATACGCTATGATGGGTCCTAAATGAAGATCTCAGTACCAATGACGCAGCACTGGCATTCCTTTAGTTTTGTGTAGGGGGCATGCGTTTTGGGGGCAAAATACTTTGCTGGCGTTCGTCCCGATTTGGGAAGGTCCACACCCGAAATGTTTTCAATCTCATTTCTTGGCCATCTGGACGAAACTTTAAGAAACATCAAATGTTTGGGCAAGTCACGCGTCAAAATGTTCGGATTCCACTTGAAATGAGCAATCTCTAGGTTATTTTGATCGTTGTTCCCGGTTTTCGTCCATTTCTGGAACCTTAGAGGAACCATGAGCCAGTCGAATGCTGTAAATTCATCAATTTTTCCAAGGTGCGATGCGTATTTTGTATTTTGTATGGGGGTGAACGAAATCTTTCCACGAACGGTTTACTGATTTTCTAATATCTTTACCGGAATCTGATTGACAACTGCACAACTGAACGGATGTAAACAATATGCTCTAGAAAGGAGCTGAACCAGCCGAGGCTGAAAAGCTCAATAATAAAGATATCTAATCTAAGGCAAGGTCCATTAATTATATCACGCAGTAAGGGGTGGGGGGGTTTGAGAAAACGTGACGATCCATACAAAAAAATTCGAAGGTTCATTCAAAAAATGTGACAAAGGGGGAGGGGGGTTATAAAAAGTCAAGTTTTGCGTGACATAATTAATGGACGTTCCCTAATGCTCTAGAAAGAAACAAGACTGTAAATTTCGATCAAGTATTCAAAAATTTACGCAAGTTTGAAAATGTCACAACATTATCTTCTGTATTATTATGAATTCTGATAAATCCAACTCTGGTTGTAAGAGTGTATTGATTGTCATTATAATCGTAATTTTACATGATATTTTTGTTCACGTTCCTTGACGTAGGTAAAATTTGTGTGACGTCTCGTATAAAATTAATAATTGTAAGTGTGTAGAAATCAAATTTGGCACACACAGATAGAAAGAAACATTTAATTTTCTGCGCTATCTAATGCACATAAAAGAAATACTAGATTTGACATAAGTTCTTGGAATATTTTGCTTAAATTAAGCCAGATAACGTCTGAATCTAGTCTGTTGTATGAAAAATTGCGAGCGATTTCGTTGTTTACGGTTGCTTTGGCTTATAAGTGGATGACGAGAGATTTTACGCATCTGTTCAAATCCATTTTTTTTTCTGTCCAGTTAAAATTATACAGGGAAACTGCACCCATATCAATCTCATTGTTCCTATATTCATCCTACGATGAATCAAACAATTGGCAGTTGAAGGATCGGTTTCGTTTTCTAATAATGTTTGCTTACATTAAATAACTACAACAAACATTACTAACTAAACCTGTCACGTGTATATCGTTTTATTTGAAGTAGGATGAATTGCAATGTGATGAGATTAATATAGGTACATCTTCCCTACACAGAAAAAACTAATGAATTTTAACTGGTCCGTAAAATTTGCCTTCGTTCAACTCTGAGCCAAAGGAGGCGTAAACAACGAAATCGTTTGCAATCTTTCATGCGCCATACGACAATGTTTGCAATCTTTGATACAACAGGCTAGATTCAGGCGTTATCTGGCTTAAATTTACATGAAAAATCCCATTATTTTCTGCCAAATCCAGCATTCTCTTTATGTGCATTAGATAGCGCAGAAAATTCAATGTTTCTTTATATCTGTGTATACCAAATTATCCCGAGCAGTAACAAGCGCACATATGGACAAAATGCATGTCCATTTCTACAACATTAACTCAACGTTTGAGTGACTCCACTTTTGACCAAATTGAGTAAAAAAGGATTCAAATTTATGTTGAACAAAACGGCCTTGTGAGACCATTGATATACTTCAAAACAATACTGAGCGAGATTGGCGCGAGCACCAATTGTGAATCCACTTGGGAATCAAAATTTTGCAAAAAATAGTTTGTCTTCCCATGTTGAAATAGGTCAAAAAGTGCACCAGGTTCCCACATTATCATATTTGAGGTCTTTTTGACCCGGCAGTACCGGCTGCATTCTCTTGCAACAATTCACGCATCACCGGCTGCCATGATTTCAACCGAACTGTTCCAAATCCAATGACGGTGATACCATCCGGCCAGAATCTCGTTCAAATCCCTTCCATCCCACACAACCATCATCAGCAATTTCAAATTTGTCAGAATGATTTATAAATTCACCAAACTGCATCATTTCATTTCTCATCTCTCAAAGCTCTCAAGCTTTGGGCCGTTTAAAACAGCCGTCGACAACAGCGGAGGAAACGCGCGAGGCGAAAGTGACTTTGCACCATTTGTGTGAGTGCATTTACCCCCCCCCCCCCCTTCACCCATTCCAAAGGCCGCTGGCCGTGGAGCCGGGGAGTGATCATAAAAGATTGTAATTTATTATAATTTTTGCACTCGTTATACTTCCTTTGCGCAAAAGGGGTTCCTCTCCGACGGTACCACACCTTACAATCTCGAACACTCATCGAATATCTCTCCTGTGCGCTGAGTTATACCGTCACGAAGGAGTAGGATGAATATGAGTTTTTTTTCCAACGGATCCCTCGCTAAATTATGGGTGTCTAATGGTCGGAGAGGTATCCATATGAGTGGATTGAGTGAGTTTTGTCAAATTTCAAAACTGCCGGGTCCATCGATCTAGGTGTATGCAATTAAGTTCAACATTTGATGCAATTTCCCTCACTTTGTTCCACGAGGGCAGAGGTAGTATTTCCGATCCAGTGATCTCGATATGTTTGCCAGACTTCCAAACACCGAGCGTGACTACATCGTAGAGACAAAGGGCACCGCTGGTCTTCTAGTCGAAGCAACAATAGCGCCGCCAACCGGGGCGCGCTCGATATCTTCCGATGCTGTGTAATTACAGATTTGTGTAATTTAGCTTCTGTGCCTGCTACTGGAGGAGCGGAAGATGGCAACGTGAGCGGCGCAAAGTTGGTACTATTGGAATACGCTTGAGTGATTGATTGATTCGGTATTTAGTGCGCGCTCGCTCCTCGTCCATTCACCAATATATTCCTTTGTGCTACCCCTCTGGGATGGAACGGATTTCTTCAGAACGGCAATGCCGTTCAACGTCTATGAAAGGGAAATTGAACGATATGTACACACTCATACAAACGACGACTTCGGAGAGGGCTTCATCAACGAGCGATCGGTTGGGTGCAAATGAGCAGCACCATGATCGGCAATTAATTATGAAAGCTTCTGCTCGTTTTTGTGCTCAGTGCGCGCGGAACGCAGCAGCTCAAGTGGTGATAAATTAGAGACACTTTATAAACTGTAAGATTTCGCTCCTTTTGCTGTACGATCGGCACTTCTTGCGGTTGAGGTCTACTTCACCGATGGATGGCTTCTGGCGTGGGTAATTAATAGTGCACTGCACTCGAGTAGGTTGATTAGAAATGGAGCTTGAATCGGTATGACACCCGCGGTGGAAGCTCCAACTGAGAATGCTGGGGCGATGACAAATGACTCAATTGCGTAAATCGGGATGGGCGTGGAATCTCGCTAATCCAGAAGACTAATTTAGCTTTTCTTTCTCTTTTTTTTCAGTCCTTCTTTGGCCGCTCATACAACAATCTCTCGTCGATCTCCGAGTGCAAGAACAACGGAGAATGCATCATCAACAAGAAAAATCGCACGGCATGCAAGGCCTGCCGGCTACGCAAGTGCCTTATGGTCGGGATGTCCAAGAGTGGTTCTCGGTACGGTCGCCGATCCAATTGGTTCAAGATTCACTGTCTGCTGCAAGAACAGCAGCAAGCCGCCCAACAGCAGGCGGCCAATCATAAGGCGGGAGCTCCTTCAGTTCACGGGATGTTTGGACCACCTGGCGCTTATCCTCATCCAATGTACTCTCGACCTCCTTGCAGCAAGGAAGAACTGATGCTCCTCGGCTTGGAAGAGTACAGCAAACATCCGTCGGCATCACCTTCGGTAAGCTCTCCCGATAGCCACAATTCGGATAGCTCCAACGAAATCAACGATCGGCGAAATGCCTTACTACGCCAAGGAAAACTCCACGAAGCTCCTACGATCAACAAGGAACTGTTCCTGCCGCTCCCATTCGGAGGTCTACCGCTGATGCCACCGCCAGGTTTTCTTCCACCTTCGCACCTGATGTTCCCGGGATTCCATCCCGCACTGTACCCACACCACCAGGGTCTTCTGAAACCTGCTGACTCCCCAATCCTCACCAGCTCACCGCTTGCCAACAACAACAGCCGCTTCACACCAAATCACAATACCAGCAGCGCCAACAGCAACACCACGCCCGCTGAAATCAAATCGCCAGATTCCTTCTCGAAACGCTTCTACCTGGATGCGGTGCTCGAGTCGCAGCGGTGTCCCAGCAACGAAACTGCGGGAAGCGCCAAGGAAGAACCCGAACCCGAAGAGGTAGTTCCGGCTACCATGACTCCTCCACGATCACCTGCCGCCCCAGCAGGTCCTCATCAAGATAATCCCATCGATCTAAGCATGAAAACCGGAAGCAGTTGCTCCTCCGAAGACCACCGAACCTCGGTCTCCGGTGCCGATAGTGACGACGAACATCTGGTAGTCGTTTCCAACGATCGCAACTCGCCTCCCACCAAATACACCAATAACAATACCCTCTCAAACAACCACCACCACAATCACCACAATAACCATCACCACCACCATCAGCGGCATCAGAGTTCCTCGTCGGCCCATGGGAGTGGGAGCGACACCGATATGGAAGATCGGGAAACCGAGTATGAACGGGAGGTCAAACGGATGAAACTGCAGGGGACAACCCCGCTCGATCTAACCACAAAGGTCTAAAAGACCAACAGACTCCTCTGGAGTCCTTCGACGACCCACCAAAATTGAATCTCGCTCGCCCAAGATTCCCGCACTGTACAGACTCCTCCTAAACGTCAAATAAACCTGTAAATAATGGCTACCCAAGATTAACAGAAAAAAAATATAAAGAGAGAGTGCCTCATGACAACCTAGCGCCAGGCCAGTTAGTGTGACCGAAATCGAAAATATAACATGTGCCAGTAGCTTGTTTTACTTTATTGTTTTTGTAAAAACGAACTTTTATTCTGTGACATCACGTGCGTTATCTCGCACGGTAGATCTAGAGTATATTGATTAATAAGGACAGCATGGTCAGTAGGAAACCGAATCGGTTCCAACGCTTCCCTACAGCATAGGGAAGTGCGGAAGAATTCGAAGAAAACCAAATTTGTTTGTATGCATCGATATGAGTTAAGAAACAGAAAGGCGGCAAGTGATCGAAGGTTTGCTGGGCATGCTTAGGGGATGATCCACCTTAAAGCATGCTCATGTCGATCTTATATCTTGTAGTATTATGAACGTGTAATAAACTCAAATATTTATTTTCCCTCCTCCTTATTAAACCTTATTCACTCCTCAACAAATACTCCGATCGTTTTCTATTAGTCTTGCAATGCGCTCAGTAAATTGGATCCACCGGGCCCACACATTTCTTAAAAACTTGATCAAACATTTTGAACTGATTGAACTGAATCACTCTTTTCCATCCCAGTCTCCAGCTCCGCCGTCTTAAAACGCACTCATTTACGTCATATCAAAAGACACTCAGTCTTTGTGATCATATTGGAAACCCTGAAGCACATAGAGACATTTCTGCTACTGTAATTTCCTTCGCACCTCGATGCACGCCATAATCATAGTCAACTTCCATCCCAGGCAGTCATCACTCTTCCGCATTACCGCAGACTACAAATTAAACACCATCACCGAAAGGTGTGAATCCCGGTGCGAATGGTTGAGAAACGCATAAAAATCTTGATATATATTACGAGCGTAAATCCAGAAATCGCCCCAAGGCATCCATTTCAATAAATCTGCATAGAGCAAGCGACTCCGTCGCAGCGCCTTTCTTTTCTCATCATAAACCTACACGTTTATTCCCGCACCGTTGCTACAACACTCTCATTCCGAGCTAGATCCAGTTCATCTCATAAGCCACCACCACTTCAACCCCCCCTTTCCCCTTGCCCACCTATTCGGCTGGGAAAAATCCCTCTTCCAATCCGTTTACACACAAATCGCATGTTCGAAAGCCAACTTGGCCTTTGGACAATGATCACAAATCATCCCCACCCATCTATGGTGCCCGGCGGTCAGCTAACGCCACTGCGAAAACGCAGCCCGGCACAGACTCCTCGTACCTACCCAACTTCTTAATGGTCCAATTTCTCATCATGTGATGAAAATAAAATTAAGGCTGTAAACTTTCGGAGCACTACACTCACTCTCACACACTTCTCCTCTCAATCTCAAACAGTCACCAGAGATCTCGAGCTTTGGTGGCCCAACTATCCGCGAATGATAGGCAAGCAATGAAGGGAAAAAAAGTTGTAAAATTAAGGTTAGTTAGTCCAATGTGTAGTTTAATTTTGTTTTTAAGTGGAACCCATAAAACACAGATATAAACAAACATAGACACAAGCGCCCATCTCCTCCTTCCCTCTTTGCAGATAGATAGATAGATAAAGCAAAAGAGAAGAAAAGTGGTTCAGTATTTATCCGAGACCAATTTTAACACGCACACACACACACAAACAAACAAATCCCAAAACACGTGAGAACTCGCCTCGTAGACAAGCGGAAATCTTCAATAAAGTGATCTATTGGGGTGCAAAGAAATGTGGAAGTTCAGCAAACTTTGAACTTTCGTTGTGAAGTAGTTTATAGTTAGGGCAAAAGAGTTTAATATTGAAGCATATCAAGACAATATTTTATCATAAACGGATGTTCTAGGTTCTAGTGCAGCAATGGTGTTGAAAGCTATTTAAGTAAAGAAATTGTTGACTATTGTAAAAAGTGTTTAGTGATTAAGGTACTTGAAATTTTGAAAAAAAAAAAAGTATTTACCATATGTGAAAAAGTGAAACTCTTTAGAAAGACGAGAATAAATGTCCTGTGAATGGAACTTATTTAATTCGAAACTTGTTGTACGGCTGGTTGATTTTGCTAAAGCATTCCGAAATTTCCTAAGAGAGTGTTCGATCCAGACTTCACACTGAGAATTATATACCGTGTCTCGACTTTCTGAAACCGAGATCCGCACATTTTTTATGTTAACCGATAATCTCGGTTTGGGTCAAACTGAAAACTCATAAATGTAGTTAACTGGGAATCTCGGCACAAGCAAACTGATATATCTGTTAACATTCGAAACAAACATAAATGAGGTTAACCTAGATTTCGGCTAAATTGTGTGTAAATATTCTAAATTTTGAGTTTACGGAAATCTATATCTTCGAAATATTGAATATTTCATGCATATAGGCAATACCCACGACAATAGGCACGGATATGGATTTCCGGAACTTACTGACGCGGTTGATCAAAGCAACTAAAGATCAAGTAATGTGTGTCGTCCGAGTATCAGAGACACTCTCCAGTCCCTTCCAAACTCGGAGAGGGTTACTGCAAGGGGAGGAGTCGTGGTTTTTATTTTTTATTGTTGCTGTGGGGGTTGTGAGGAGAGCTGCAAAAGACGCGAGGGGCCCCATGTTCCAGGAGTACGAACTACTATTTGGTTTCGCTTTGCTTTGTTTATTTTCTAGCACGTAACATTTAGAAATCAGAAATCAGAGTGAAGACGGGTGGGATTGGGCTTTTTTGTTGGGGCGTAGAACCACTGCGTCCACTGAGTTGAACTTTTGTGGTAAAGCGATTGGGCTTGTGATTAATGCGTTGAAAACAAAATACAATGTACACAACAAAGTACATGAAGGGAAGAGGCTCAGGAGAAGACAATGTTAGCCTCCTACCACGAGTTCAGATCGACGGTGATGAAATCGAGGTAGTAGAGGAATTTGTGTATCTGTGCTCATTGGTGACCGCCGATAACGACACCAGCAGAGAGATACAAAGGCGCATTATGGCTAGAAATCGTGCCTATTTTGGACTCCGAATGACGCAAAGATCGAACAAAGTTCGCCGAACTACAAAGTTGACCATCTACAAGACATTAATTAGTCCGGCAGTTCTCTACGGCCACGAAACATGGACATTGCTAGTAGAGGACCAACGCGCCCTGGTGTCTTTGAACGGAAGGTGCTGCATACGATCTGCGGTGGAGTGCAAATGGAAGACGGAACGTGGAGGAGGCAAATGAACCACGAATTGCACCAGTTTCTGGGATATCCTTCCATCCTACACATTGCTAAAATCGGTCGACTATGATGGGCTGGGTATGTCGTAAGAATCTTGGACGACAGCCCTGTGAAAATGGTTCTCGAAAATGAACCGAAGGGTACAAGAATAAGAGGCGCGCAACGAGCAAGGTGGATTGATCAAGTAGAAGGCGACCTGCGGACCCTCCGCAGACAGCGAGGCTGGCGAAGTACAGCCATGGACCGACCACAATGAGGACAACTTTTGTGTACAGTAGAGGCCACACCGACCTTGGTTTGATTGGTAAGGTAACCCCCCCGCCCCCCCCCGAAGCCCACCCGGATGCTAGAATTTACGAAGTTTTATCAATATAACAAGGCCCCCCCCCACTGAACTCGGTGCGAGCCTTGCTACGCTTTCAACTAAATGAATCAAAATTTAATAGAACTGGCGCTTTATGTTGTTTTTTTTTGAGGAATGAGTTTTGTTAAAATATTTTCGTTTAATAATGTGTGTAATTTCTGCAAAATAAAACGTAGGTGTGTGTTTTTGATTTAACCCTCTGATCGTTAATTTCTACCATGGTTTTTCTTTCTGTGTAGAAGCATTTTATATAGAAACATTTATCTTCAAACTACGCCGTATCCTGTCAGTTTGAACGTAAGTTTCTCTTGCATAACCTTAGATTAACTTCTTGTGCATAATGTAGCACTGAGAGTAACTCAAGCATCCCCCATTCTTGACTAAGAAGGGGTTCAAACTTCTATCAGAACATGCTGCTTACCCGAGAAATACACATATTGTGTTTTAGTTGCCTGGATAGTTCTGATGTTTGGTTGAAATTTGTGTTTCATTTTTATGAGAGCCATCACCCCTTCCAGAGAGAGGAGAGGTCTCGAACCACCTTTTTTCAATGGTGCCTGCCTCCAAAAAAACCCACATGCCAAATGTGGTCCCGTTTGCTTGATTAATTCTCGAGTTATGCAGAAATTTGTGTTTCATTTTTACGCGAGCCCTTTTTTTATAGAGAGTAAAGGGGTCTTGAACCACCATAAAAAAATCCTGCTTCCAAAAACCCCTAGATGCCAAATTTGGTTCCATTAGCTTGATTAAATCTCGAGTTATGCAAAAAAATGTGTTCAGACGGTGGAGGAACCATCATAAGAACCTTCTCCGGCCCCAAAAAACCCAAAAAATGACCTTAAGCGGGATAATTCTCATGTTTGGTTTAAATTTGTGTTTCATTTGTATCAGAGCTCCTCTTTCTAGAGGTAGGAGGGGTCTCAAACCACCATAGAAATATTTCTCGCCTTCAAAAACTTGCACATGCCAAATTTGGTCCCATTTGCTTGATTAGTTCTTGAGTTATGCAAAAAAAAAAACTCTGTTTCATTTGTATGAGAGCCATCTCTTCCTGATAGAAGAGGGGTTTCAAACCACCATAGAAACATTTCTTGTCTCCAAAAACCCCCACATGCCAAATTTGGTTCTATTTGCTTGATTAGTTCTCGAGTTATGCAAAACATTGTATTTCATTTGTAAGAGAGCCCCCAATTTTCAGACGGAGAGGAGTCTCGAACCATCATAAGAACCTTTTCCGGCTCCAAAAACCCCTACATACACATTTTAATAACAGTAGGGTTAATTCTCATGTTTGGTTTAAATTTGTGTTCCATCTATTTGTGAACCAACCCCCCCCCCCCCCCCCCACATTTGCCCTACCAGAGAGAGTAGGGGTCTCGAACCACAGTAGAATCATTTCATGCCTCCAAAATCCCCACATGCCAAATTTGTTTCCATTTGGTTGTTTACTTCTCGAGCTAAGGAAGAAATTCGTATTTCATTTGTATGGGAGCCCTCCTTCCAGATAGGAGAGGGGTCTCAAACTACCATAAAAACATTTCTTACCCTCGAAAACTTCTGCATGCCAAATTTGTTTCCATTTGCTTGATTAGTTCTCGTGTTATGCGGAAATATGTGTTTCATTTGTATGGGAGCCGCCCCTTTAAGAAAGGAAAGGGGTATCAAACTACCATAGACACATTTCTTGACTCCACCCGTCAAATTTGGAGCAAATGGAAGCCTGATTAGTTCTCGAGTTCTGCAGCACCTTATGATTCATTTGTGTGAGAGCACCCCCCCCCCCCTTCAGAATGTGGAGGGGTCTCAAACTATACCATAGAAACATTTTTTGCCCTTGAAAACCTCCTTATGCCAAATTTGGTTCCATTTGCTTGAATAGTTCTAGAGTTAGGCAGAAATTTGTGTTTCATTTGTATGGGAGCCCTCCTTTCCAGAAGGGGGAGGAGTCTTAAACCATCATAAGAACCTTTCCCGACCCCAAAACCCCTTCATACATATCAGAAGCTATACTTACTGACACAGTGGCTTCTTGGGCATCGCAGCATTTCGGCAAAAATGAATGAATTTTTCAACAAGACTAGGCGCCAGTCATCCCTTAGCTCAGTCGGTAAAGGCGCAGCTACAAAGCAACACCATGCTGGAGGTGGCTGGGTTCGATTTCCGATATGGTCTAGGAATTTTTCGTTAAGGAAAATCTCTCGACTCCCTGTTCATAGCGTATGATTGTACTTGCCACACAATCATACTAATGCAAAAAAGGTACCTGGCATCGAATGCTTTTAATAAATAACTGTAGCAGAGCAAGTTGAGAGCAAGCAATAAGCTAATTGTGAAAGCAATAAGCTTGAAATGGTAAAGAAAAAGGGCGCCGGCTCATGAAGCAAAAAATACTATTAGTCTTTGCGAACGCATTTTCTCAAGCTTTTTAACAAAAGATGGATGGCCTTCTAACTCACAGGATTTGAATCCGATGGACTATTCGGTATGGTCCATCTTGGAGTCAAGAGCCTGCAGTACACCACATAAATCACTAGAACATCTAAAATCGTCTCTTTTAAAGGTTTGGGATCAAATATTTGTCGAAGAACTCGCGGCCCTCATGGATAACTTCCCGAAACGTTTGAAGGCGAACATCTCATCACGGGGCGGCCATTTTGAAATGAACAAATAGAACTTTTGCTTCGAAACACTGCCAAAACAAAGCCCTACGCTCAATTTCAAACTACTTCAATTCAATTTTCATAACTTGCCGAGCTCTATCAGACCTATCGGTACTTTTGCTTCACATCTTTGATTCTAGCAGAAACTGCTGTCCACTACTGGGATCCCGTGATGTTGAGAAGATATTTCCAACTTCAAAGCATTACAATTTAAATTTGGCGCACTGTACGCAATAAAAACATAATTAATTAGTAAATAAAGCTTATAATTTGCAAACATACTGCAACAACAAACAATACATATTGATTTTTTAATTCTTTGAGATAGTTTTGACACCATTTTGTTATACGGATATTGTTCGAACACCCTGTGCACAAGTTTGCCCGTGGAAACTTACACGTTAAACGTATAATTCTTAGAGTGTACCTTGTCTTTAAACCTTTTTCCATCAGTGTAGCATCCTTACTGTTGGTGGCTCAAATCGGAAATCGGTACTAACATTTAAATATTTTACTAGACTCTGCGTGAATTCAGCTTAACGTTTAACCCTTTTATCCAACATCCCAGTGATTTCTCATGGAAGTGCAGAAGATCCTTCGGATTCCAACAAAACGAGTATCACGTCAACGCATTCCTATTATTTATTTTATTTACATGGCATAACGTCACAAATCTATAAGATAGCCTGATACACAATATCCCTCCATAATGCCCGATTCAAGGCTGTTCTTCTCCAATTCCTTGGACACCTTATACCTCCTAGGTCTTGCTCCACCAGGTGTGACCATGTTACTCGTTGCGCCCCACATCGTCTTGTACCAACTGGATTCCTGTCGAACACCATTTTTGCAGGATAGTTGCCTGGCATTCTCGCAACATGTCCTGCCCAGCTTTTGCCACCTTATGAATACTGGGTTCGCCGGCGATTTGCGCGAGCTCATGGTTCATTCTTCGCCTCCATGGTCCTGTACTCCACCAAAGATGATTCTTAACACTCGTCGCTCAAAAACTCCGAGTGCTCACAGGACCTCTTCAAGCATTGTCCACGTCTCATTCTCGTAGAGAAAAACCGGTCTTATTAGCGTTTTGAACAGAATGCACTTCGTACGGGAGCTAAGTCTGTTTGACCGTAGTTGCTTGTGGAGCCCATAGTAGGCACGACTTCCACTGATAATCCGCCTCCGTTCTCACGGCTTTTATCGTTGTCCGCAGTAACCGGTGAGCCGAGATAGACAAATTCATCGATTACCTCGAACTCATCGCCGTCGATCGTAGTCTAGGTCCATGCCGATTGTTCCAGTTCGAATTTCTTCCTTGTGCATTATTCGTTGCAATTCTTTTTTAATGGTGTCGGCTCGCAGGCCTACAACCAACCCCACTATCCCGCAGGAGAACCATCGTGATGCTGCTGTTTAACAGTCCCAAGCACCACCAGGATTTTCGGCTTTTGTATTTAGAGTCCTGGGCGCACTAACAAGACGGTGGCTCAGCTGCTCCTAATATGGAGAACAGACGCTGTTTTGAGCCGCCCCTAATATGGAGAACAGACGCTCAAATGGGCTGGGTGAAGGCTTGGTCTTTTATCTTTATTTTTAAAAAGCGGGGTGTCTCGCTTTTGTCAGGGTTGCTTTCGGATAGTTGTGGGTTTTTGGAAGAAACTCAACAGAGTCCAACAACTGCTCAGTCCCCCACATCCAAAACAGTCCCCGCCGCTGGTCTGGGGCTACTTATTCGTGTATTCAGTAGCTGTCCATCATATCTGATGGAACCCCACCATCCGCGACCCGTGGACCCGCTAGAAGATGTATGCTAGTCCCATGCACTATCTGTTGCTCCTTTGTGTAATAACAGCTGATCTGGCAATAATTGAGTAGCAACCTTGGGCGATCAATCATGCACATACTCATGCTCTTGATGAATCAAAACAAAACCTTCACTACTGAGAGAGGAGAGCTTCTTAAACAATTTGCTGTCAATACTTTTGAGAACCGACCACCACCAGCGCGTCCAGATTTCGAGTGAATCGAGCTTTATAATACATTTTGTAAATTAACGCAACGGATGGAATTGTGGGAAAACTCACAATCACTCGCCTTCGTTTCCAGCAGTTACCTCGAAACTCTCATCAACAAATGCGTATATCCGTAAATCAGATTTCATTAATCTAAATAACACTTTTTAATGTTACTTACAAGCCTGTTTGAGATTTCGTCCCAATTTGTCAACCTCCTTGGCAGCACCAGCAGCCTCCACTTCGTAGCTGCGGTGGCCAACTTTTTATGCTTTCAAATCCTAACCATTCACTCATCACGCTCGTAAAAAAACGGAGGGGCAGACATGCCGCCCGGGAAGTGTTTTGTTTACGCTCCGGTTGTTGTCGCGGGATCACCCCCTAAAGCATTCACTATTAACTTACTGTAAACAAGCATCACGCGGAGCTATTAGAGGTGCCTATTTGTGGCATATCAAGCGTCATCCATCGTCTTCGTCCGTCATTACCGCCATCACTCTCGCTCCCTTGGAAGTAATGGTGATTCTCTTGTGGCCTTTCTTTCTTCATCCAGCTCTGTCTGCACTGCATGCAGTTTAGCAACCAAGAGCTTGATCTACAAAAAATGATAGGACACTTATCACTTGAGGCACGATTTCGACACTAATTAAATCATTTACGAACCTAGCGGACACGACGTAGTCGACGAATGCGGTGTGAATCGTAGCATGAATTAGGAGAACTTCAGTGTTGCCCGGTTGCTTGCAGCGAAGGAACATTGGAAACTGAATAGAGGTAATGTTGTGGGCAACAATGCCTACTCGACTCTATTTTAGTTTGTTTTTTCGCTCTATATAAACGTTAAAATTGGATAGCAAAGGTGATTCGGGAGACAGACAGCGCCCTGGGTGGCACATAGGTCACCATACAGCAACGGAGCACTCTGGGGTCGTAAAATGTACTTTCTCACGAGCCTGCACTAAAGAGCAGAAGCAGAGCAGCTCTGGCCCAGTAGTGTGATGGAATCAAATTAGAAAGGAAATGTTTACGAACCGGTGACAAGTGCGAGGTTGTTCGAGGAAAGGTTCGTAGCGTTCATCGTTTCGATTTTTTTTTCACGAATAATAGATATTTAAAGCATTCACTCAACTTATGTTACAAATGTCATTTAAACAAGTGACCGTAGAAATGATTGCCCGGCATATTTTTTAAAATTATTGTTTAAGATAATTTGGCATATTAACATCCCCACGCAAATATTAAGAACCCTTCGGGTTGATTTTCTAAACCTCGGCATGTACCATGAATCGTGTGATTTAGTCATTACTATTCTTGGCCACATCCTATTTCGGCACTTTATGACGACTTCCCGCAAGAGCACAGCATTCACACCATCATCGGATCAACGCCAAAATCTCATTTTCGCATTTCCTCGATTGGATTGGGACGACTCTCATGTCCATATGTGAAAAACACCACTCACCCGAATCCGAGTTCAAATGATAAAAGCGTGCCCGCGTCATTATCAAGCCACTTGCCGGAATGGTATTGACATGACCGGTATT
This sequence comes from Aedes koreicus, assembly GCA_024533555.2. Taxonomy (NCBI): domain Eukaryota; kingdom Metazoa; phylum Arthropoda; class Insecta; order Diptera; family Culicidae; genus Aedes; species Aedes koreicus. The sequence continues at coordinate 84,022 of JAHHFK020001799.1, read as the reverse complement.
TACCATTCACACGTTTCCGACGCGGCAGATTTGGACCTTGCCTGCTATTTCTCGTATCATTCACACGCGCATCGATGAGGTCTGAATTTATGATGGTCGGCGCGGAGGAAATATAATGCAATCTTTCGTCCAGCAAACTGTTGGCCTTACCTAACGCCGCACACTGGGGCAGAATAGCACAAAATACGGAAAAATAATAATAACTCTCTAAATTACATGATGTCTTCGGGAAAGTTGATCCATTTAGAAATTTTATAAATCTAGAGGTATTTGCCATTTTATTGTGTTGTGTGTATAAGAAGCATTTCTCTAGGAGGCGTTTGAGTGATGTAGTATCATATGCAAAGTTGCAAGTTAAGGATAATTAACCCTCATGTGATCGGCAGGGTACCTTTTCATGTTTTACATTACGAAATTTTATAGTTTATTTTAAAACAGGAAGCTGAAATTCAGTGACATCTTAACAAAAGTTGGAAGGCAACTTTTGGCATAAAAACATTTTGTATAGTAGCAAGGGGGCCGAAGGGGGGGACTTCAATTTTTTTTACCCCTAAAGTGATCGACAGGGTACCCGGGTACCCATCAAATTCAAACGCTTATAAGGGAACGTTCATTAATTACGTCACGCAAAAATTGACTTTTTGTAACCCCCCCCATGTCACGTTTTTTGTATGGACCTTCAATTTTTTTTGTATGGATCGTCACGTTTTCTCGAACCCCCCCTCCCCCTACTGCGTGACATAATTAATGAACCTTCCCTAACTCTGGCAATTATTGACTGATTTTAATTCATTTGGCACCGTTATATTCAAAAACTCATTCACTTAAGGGACATTATGAGCAATGACCATTTGAGTCCATCTGGTTCCTGTAAATCCGGGTTTCCGGGCTGTGTTCCGGTACGGAGACACAATTTCGGAAAATCTATTGAATTTCAAGGAATGGATGTCAAAATCTTTGGAATAATTCCTAGAAACTATTTCTATTCTATTGTGGGCCATATGCCAACTTGTTTCTGGAACGGCTATTCTGTAACAGATTCCCGTGGGGCCTCGAGTGGCCATGAACATTTTTAGTAGGTTATTTCTCAATGTTATGTGGCTAGTTTTGTTCTTGGCCACTCGAGGCGTCACATGAACCTGTTCCGAGATGACCGTTCCAAGGAAAAATTATCAGATAGCCACAAAACTATGAGAGATATCCTACTGGCAAAATTTCATGAATTTCGATACCCACATTGCCAGGGTTTCCTTCTGAAAATGTTCATGACCGCTTGAGGCCCCACTGGAACCTGTTTCGAAAAGACAGGTCCAAGGAAAAATCATCAGATGGCCACAAACCGTTGAGAAATATCCTACTGGCGAAATTTCATGAATTGCTTGGGTTTTCTACTGAAAATGTTCATGGCCACTTGAGGCCCCACAGGAACCTGTTCCGAAAAGACAGGTCCAAGGAAAAATCATCAGATGGCCACTTAACTTTGAAAAATATCTCACTGGAGAAATTTAATGAATTTTGATACCCATATTGCCAGGGTTTCCTTCTAAATATGTTCATGGCCACTCTAGGCCCCACGAGAACCTGTTCCGAAATGACCGGTCTGAGGAAAAATCATCAGATGGTCACAAAACATTGAAAAATATCCTACGGGAGAAATTTCATGAATTTTGATTCCCATATTGCCAGGGTTTCCTTCTAAATATGTTCATGGCTGCTCGAGGCCCCACGGGGACCTGTTACAGAATGGCTGTTTGACAAGTCAACATATGGCCCACAATGGAATGGAAATAGTTTCGGGAATAATTCCAAAGATTTTGACATCCATTCCTGGAAATTCATTAGATGTTCCGAAATTGTTTCTCCGTACAGGACCACAGCCCCGGAAACCCGGATTTTCAGATACCACATAAACTTAAACGGACATTGTCGGTAAAGACCATGGAGCGAATGAGTTTTTAAATCTAACGGTGCCAAAAGAATTAAAATCGGTCAATAATGGCCGGAGTTATAATCATTTGAATTTGGTGGGTATCCGGGTACCCGGTCGATCACTTAAAGGTGTTTTTTTTTTGTCGAACACATAAGGGTTAAGATTAGCACTACACTTTTTTTTCTCCCTCTTCTATGTCCCCGCTATGTCCATAATGTCCATGCTATAATGTCCATAACACTACACTTAATAAGTTGATTTCTTTAAAATCCCCTTGAAATAGCTAATCCTTTGACAGATAGGCCTATTTCGTGTACTTGACACTGAAACAGTCTGTAAGTCGCAGACGAAAGTAGTATGAGTTATTTGTACAGTTTATCTCTAGCCACCAGTGAAAGGCAGTCGCAAAACATAAACCGAATATATAACATATAAGGTTGGTAAACTACAACCTTGTTGGTGCTGTTACCAACATGGTGGCAATACGATCGACCTCCGCCATCTTCAACCCATTTCGGATATAATTACGACCCAGCAGCCAACAGGCAGTTTGCCTCCTCGTGGTGCAGCCTGGGTAACATTTCCAGATCAAGGACGGCTCAAAGCAATGTATGTTATCCATGTTAGGAGTGGTTAAGCTACCGTCTTTTTAGTGCGCCCAGGACTCTAAATACGAATGCCGAAGGTTCTGGAGGTGCCCGGGACTATTAATCAGCCGCATCACGATATAGTGGAGTTGTTTGTGGGCCCTGCGAGCCAACACCGATAAAAAAAACTACAGCAACGAATAATACACAAGGAAGAGATTCGAACCGGATAAGGACTGGAAACGCGGGACGTGGAACTACCAGTTTTATTGGAAGCACTCGCGTGCTTTCCAATGAGTTCGGAATGGTCAGTTCATCTACAAGAGCTGTGACAATACACACGAGCTAGCAACAGCTTTTATCGTGATGGGTCAGATGCAGAAGCGATGAATAGGGTGAAGGCCGATCAACCCAAAAATGTACAGGTTAAGGATCATGGGCCGATTCTGCAACGTCAACATCATCAACTTGCATAGCCCTCTCTTTGGATGTCATCGTCAGTTGACAAAGAAGAATTCTACGCGCAGCTGGAGCGTGAATGCGACCGCTGCCCAAGCCATGACATCAAGCTCATCATTAGGGATTCCTCCGCTCAGATTGGCCAGGAGGAGAAATATATACCAGTGATCGGAAATTTCAGCGCACACCAGCTGACCAATAACAACGGCCTTCAACTTATCGACTTCGCTGCCTCCGAAAACATGGCCATACGTTGTACCTTCTTCCAGTACAGCCTCTCACATCGGTACACCTGGAGGTAACCAAACCAAACGGAATCACAAATCGACCACATTTTGATGGATGGTCTCAGACATCAATGTCGTCAGAACCTATCGAGTTGTCAACATCGACTCGGACCACTACCTAGTGATGGTTAAGATGCGCCCAAAACTCTTCGTAGTGAACAACTTTTGGTACCGACGTCCGCCACGACGTCCGATCTCGCGTGACTGAAGCAACCTGACGCCGCCGCAGGCTCCGCGCAATCGCTCGAAACTGTGTTTCTCGGTGAGCTCGACGAAGCCCCTCTCGAATCAACCGACAGAACGAATGGCTCAACTTGGAATGTAAGCAGGTGTTGAAAGAGAAGAACGCAGCGCGGGCACTTATGCGGCGTCAAGCTATCCGTCAGAGTGAGAAACGGTACAGACGGAAGTGGAGGCAGCTAACCCAACAGCAGAAAAAGTTCCACAAGGAGGAGAATGAGGAGGAGAGGGCGGAGCAGGAGGAGGAGGAGGAGTATGAGGAGGAGCTAGAATAGCTGCACCGCTTACCTGAAACGTGGAAGTTCTACCAGAAAAACAATTCATTCCGCAAAGCTGAAATGTGTTGGAACAAGGATGAGAGTATTCTAACAAACGATTGTGAGGTGACCGAAAGGTGGAAGCATCACTTTGATGAACATTTGAATGGAGTACAGGAAATGAACCAAGACAGTGAAGGAAGTGCTGTCGGTGATGCAGCAAGTGACAGAGATGTGTTACCCCCGACGATAGGTGAAGTAAGGGATGCCATCAAGCAGCTGCAGAATGACTAATCGGGTGAAAGGGATAGTAACGAGGCAGAACTCATCGTGTTGGGCCCATACAAGTTGGCCAATTGTCTGCATCAACTGATTGTCAGGGTTTGGGATACCTAACAGCTACCGGAGGAGTGAAAGGATGGGGTTATATGCCCTATCTGCAAGAAGGGTGGCAAACTGTACTGTGAAAATTATCGTGCAATCACCGTCTTGAATGCCGCATATAAAGTGCCATCCCAAATCATTTTTCAGTGACTGTCACCATTAGCAATTAGATTCGTGGAAAGTTATCAGGCCAGCTTCATCGAAGTACCAAATATCCCTTTTTTGTCCCTACGCATCATCTACTCATCGACTACAAAGCCACATACCATACTGTAAACCGAAAAGAGCGATTGAATATCATGGACGAGAAAGATTTTCCGAGAAAGCTGTCCAGACTTATCAAGACTACGATTTGTGGAACCCAGTGCTGTGTGAAGATATCGGGTGGATTATCGGGTGCTTTTGAATCCCGTATGAGGCTTCGGCAAGGTGATAGAATCTCATGCCTGCTGTTCAGCATTGTTCTTGAAGGTGTTACCAGACGAGCGGCTTCAGCATGCGGGGCATGGTTCTCAACATCCAGTCAATTTATCTGCTTTGCCGATGACGTGAACATGTTCAGCAGAACATTTGAGGCGGTGGCGGAGCAGTACAAACTAAACTAAAGCGCGAAGCAGTGAAGATTGGGGTGAAGATAAATACGCCCATAACGAAGTGCATGCGAGCATGCGGAACCGAGCATGACAGAGCCAGACTAGGCAGCAGTGTAATGATCAACGGTAATGACGAATGTGTCTACCTCAGCTCACTGACTACTGCGAACAATGATAAAAGCCTTGAGATCCGGTGGTTTATTATCAGTGGAAGTCTACGGGCTCCACAAGAAACTGTGATCAAACAGACTTAGCACCTGTACGAAGCGTATCCTGTATAAAACTGTTATAAGACCGGTTGTATTCGGATTTTTTAAGCGAAGTGTTGAGTATTAAGAAACATCTTTGGCGGAGTGCTGGAGAACGGAGTCTGTAGACGGAAGATAAACCGCGAAATTCGCTGACGATTCCAGTATTTGTTAGGTGGTCCAAGCTAGACGAATACGCTGGGAAGGACATGTTTCTAGAATGCTGGACAAATATCCTGGGGAAACGGTGTTTGGTGAGGATAAGGGTGGCACAAGATAACGAGGGGCGCAACGTGCTAGTTGGTTAGACCAGATGGCGCAAGATCTAGGGAATACAAGGTGTCCACGGGATTAGAGGAGAGCAGCCATGAACGGAGTACGTTGGAGGGATATTGTGTATCAGGTAATGTTATTATGCCGCTAAAGCCTAAAAATAAAAAGATAAATTTGGTGTCCATTTACACGGATTGGTACTTGCCTCCAATTCGCAGTAACCATGCCGCACAAGGTTCCATTGCTTCTAAGTTTCAGTCTTTTTTTTAAACTAGTCTCAAATAACCTTGGCAGAGGTTAGTATCTGTCCAAGTTACTTAATAAAATGCATTCAGGTCTACATATTCTTTTGTTTTCCAGGGACATTTCGACTTCCTGATTTCTACTGCTCGTCCTGAGTCATCGATTTGTAATCCATTTGGTACGATGCGACATGACAATACATACATGACAAATTAAGAAAAAGCAGCTAACCACTCCAAGGATGACTCTATAGGCGCAGTTAAATCATGCAGAGCAGTTCATCACCCATTATGACGCCGGACAGGATGAGCTCGAGGTACGTCTACGGATGGATAATTTGGACGTATTATGGGCATCGCTCTAAGAAGTTCAAACCACGCTTGAGCATCTAGAGCCCACCAGTTCATTTCAACCGAAGCTTTTCCAAATCAAAGCCAATCTCAAAGCTCAACTGCCTCCACCAATTCCTTCACAAGACAGTCGCAAGCATGAAACTCCCTCTCGCGTACCTTCCACTTTATTCACGTTGAAGTTGCCTACCATTTCATTATCGGAAGTCGACGATGATTACCGTCTAAAGCTAATCTTTTACGAAACATTTCAAGCCTTCATTCACGACAACGCGGAGTTGCCCGTGACACAAAAGTTACATTATTTACGTGCTGTGCTCTAAGGTGGAGCTGCTAAACTCAACGAATCAATTGCAATCAGTGCCCTAGTAAACAAGTCGGACTCGATTTCAACAAGCCGCTTGCGTGTTGACCTCTAGCCCGGATCGAAGCTGTGCACCCTGAAGCTGATGATTTAGTGCGTGTGGTCTTCTTGCGTACACTGAAAGGTTGCCTCAAACGTCCAATAATGAAGACTCGTCTCCTACCAACGAAGGGAGCCAAGGCAGAAGAGATTTAGTTTTGAACGATGCGAAATGTAGCATTGAAGAATTGTTAAATGAAATTTATTTTGTAAGTAGTAAAAATTACACCGAATTCATTACTTTTGTATTTGTAAGAAATAAATTAATGAAAAAGGTCGTGGCGAAGTTTTGTGTCACTGTCATAGATTTGTTTTCTAGGGGTTACCCCGGCGTAGTGGTTAACATCGATACCTCTCACGCCAAAGTCACGAGTTCAAATCTCACCTCCAGACGAGTTACGAAAAACACCCAAGGAGGTTTTAGAAGTGACTACGACGAGAGATGAACCAGCCCGAGGCTGAAAATCTCGATGATACAGAAACAAAAAACAATTGTTTTCTCTATGGATTAAGGACCAATACCTCTGCCGATAAAGAGTGAAGAGTTTTTAAGTTTCTTGTTTAGACGAAAGGAGATCAGAGTGCTGACGAGCAGCTGATAAGTTATCTGTTCAGCCGCCGGTGAAAGGTAGACGTAAAATAAAATTCGAATATATAAAACAGAAGATTGGTTAGCCACGACCTGTCCTAACAATCATCACGGTGAATACACGCTCTAACACCATAAATATTACAGTGGGACAATGAACTGTGATACTAAGTTTTAGAATCAAATATGCGCAACAAATTCATCAGACAATGTATTTAAAAAAAAAGATTCTGAAACCTATTATTAGGAAATGAATGCAAATAAGTCAAAATGAATATTTACAGTACTGATTTCGATATTTGACTTTAAAAAGAATGAATTTTGTGTAGCTTCAAATACCCATTCTCAGAAAATCTTAAAGGTAATAATAAAGATAAATGCTCATATTAAAGGGTACTTGTGTAAAACAATATCAATATAAAGCTCTTCACGAACATTTGATGCATTTGAATACATTTGATGAGCAGAGAGGTGATGATGATGATGATGATATAAAACTACCATCTATTGTAGCAAGGTAACTTCCCATAGCAGTGGAATTATCTGAAAAACGATTTGATCAGGATTCTATTATTGTTTGTGATCATCAAGCTCCTGTATGAAGGGCCAAAAACGTTTGGGCGGACCCGCAAGCAGATACACTTACGCGAAACCCGCGAATATAGGGAAAAGAATCGCCTTCCAAAAGCTAGGTCACACAGACAGCACTAGAATCGAGCCCTCGTTTGACAGAACAAACCCAATAGATGGGGTCGAAGAGCCCGCCCTCGTTCCGCGAAATGTTAACAATAGGGAGGAGGCAGTCCCATGCTCCCTATCCAAATCGTTTTACTTGGGTGCCCTGATGGTCCCTCCCTTTCCCCCGTTATGTGTTATTTAATGTTTAGTATATTTTGTACACGAAAAATTAGGATACCATTATAGACACGAATGCTAATTTATTCCAATTTTAAACTTAAATGGTATATCCAATGGATTGTTACTGAAAAAAGGAATAAAAATTAGTTATATATTAATATCCTTCTAGTCCAGGAAAACCTGAAAACAGAATAGATCATTCCAAATATCTGAGATAAAATTTCAATAAAAGATATTATTTTATAAGACATATTGTAAAATTTTTCTTCATACTGTTCTAGTAACATTTCAAAGGTTGCAATCGGAGTGATCGAAGAGCCGGTTTGATAATTTCTGAAATAATGGCTATGTTACCATAATACCACTAAACACAATATTAAAATATAATCCTACATTGCTTTCAAGCACATGCCAGTCTTTTATGAATATAGTAGTTGAAGTTTAGGAGTGCAATTTTAAATTAAATATTATGCTGAAATGCTGAAAAACAAATTGAGCCTTTGATGCCTGTCATGTTACTCTAGGCTCTTACATGGTTTTGGAATGCAGATGATTCTAAAGCGTTATTATACATAGCATTTCAAGCTTATTGCTTTCACAAATTGCTTATTGCCTGCTCTCAACTCAGTGTTCCAAATGCATTTCCACAGTTACTAATTGAGAGCTTTCGATGCCGATGATTCTAATGCGATCTGAAATTATTAATAAATTGAAAATGGAAAATATGCAATATGACTTAAGGTACATGATGTTCAGTCGCGCCCCCTCACTTCGCTATTATCAGATTGACAACATTGCCCAGGCCACGCCAACCAGCGTCTCCATGTTTCAACTGGCAGTCTTTTGTGATAATATGACTCGTGGAGGCGTGAGGTAGGAACTTGTGAGGACAAGAGGTCGGTCGCACCCTCCTTCGAAGTTGTCAACTCACCATTTGAAGCCCACACATTTGATGAGCAGAGAGGTGTCCGAAAATTCCACAAATGAACCAAGTTCTTCAAACTAATGTATAGAAATACATGTCCGTCAATGCCGTTGAAAAATCTTGTTTATGTTTGCTCCTCATCAAGAAAGGCCAATTCCTTATTTTATAATCATATTTTTTTTTGGAAGTAACAGCACCTTGGTGGAAAACGTGATCCAAAGAAATCGCGAATATTGTTTGAAAACATGAAAAACCACCTCAGTAATATTTTGAAAATTATCAGTGAACGGCACACAAAAATATGTACCCACTAAAATTTGTCAGAAGCCCGTAAGACATAAAAAAAAGCTCCATCAGCGAAACAAAATATGAAGTCATCCAAATAACGTTCACACACCCCTCGGATTTCATGGTTTTGGCATTTCATTGTTTTTTACATCATTTTTAATTAAAAAAACACGTTTTTTTAATAAACGCTTTTAAAATAAATACTTTTGAAATAAACACTTTTAAACTTAAATTTTTTATGAGCGTACTAATAGTACGATCGTTATTGAATAACTAGGAATATTTTAACTTATTCACTTGATCACTTTTTGAAAAATAAGAAATAAAAAATCAAACAATTTTTCAAACTACCACTAGTAAACACGATCAAATTCTCTTAAATTACAGTATGAAAAGCTTATCCTTTGACAGACTTACAGTTCATAAGATCAATTTGAAATATGAATTGCATGGAAGTGTTGCTGATTGATCTGGAAGACCAAAAAAAAAAATCGATGCCCAAGCAGACATCCCAAGTAACAATTTTAATTTTATTCCAGCCATATAAGTCCTCCCGGCTTTGTTGAAAAAACTGCATTCAAAAATGTTTTGTCTATTCACACCTCCACTATGCTTCTTTAAATCCGAAATTTGTACAAAGTGGCCCATTCTATAGACGGTTGAGAAAACAAGTTAATAAACATTTAAACGATCATATGGATTTTGAAAATGTTCTAGTGAAAGATGTTATGACCACTTTAGAACCTTCATAAAACCTGTTGGCTGCCATAAAAGCATTCGGCCAAATGGCTTCGGCTGGCAAACTTCACTGTGATATCGTGGTTGGTTTTTGTTGTTCTGCTTTGTTCAATTCTCTGCTCTTCTGATTCATTTAGCAGTAAATAATACCTGAGAAAAAAGTTGTACTGTTGCGGGAAATTTTATTTGATAGCAAAATATCCAACATAAATTTAGTTGTTTACAGCGTATCATGCTCTAAATTATATGCGCATTTAATTTTATGGTGAATATAGGAACGATAAAAGCTGAAAATTAATGCACCTCTGAAATTATGTGAGTTTACAACAACACAATCCAAATTAAAACAAATATATTCGTTTAATTAACCATGAATTTCCTGAAAATTGGTGGACTTCAATACGGTTCTAAAAGAATGCCAAAATTGGTCTCCGAGTTAAAGTGCATTTGTTTATATTTAAAATTTGGTGCATTAATTTTTCCACATTTCAATTATGGCGATTGGAAAAAAAGTCACAGTTTTCCAAAAAGCCAATTTATCTTCGCAATGACTGCTATTAAACTATTTGGTCATTTGTTCACTTCTCTCAATACCAATTTGCTGTGTAATGCATTTACTGGTAGTAAAATGGTTTTCAAATGCTTTTTCAACTGACCATAATAAGATAATGTGATGTGTCCTAAGACTACATATCAAAACATCATTTAACGAGTTTATAAAGTCGAAATAATACCTTCGGTTAGATCAAAAGGATTTGAGAAAACAATGTTTTAAGATCGTTGTAAACAAGCGGTGTAGGTTCTCATAAACCTGACAATAATATGAAGCCTCTTGGTGCCATAAGAAAACCAAATTAATTTCTCGTGTTTTCCATACACCTTTAATACAACTCCCAGCTTTAGGAGGTTGTGGCAATGTTACTTGGGATCATGATAATCCGTGATATCGAAAAAGATTCATGTCAATTTCTGATCAAACCATTTGTCGACGCCTTGCTGAACATGGTTTGAAGAGCCAGTTTGCCTGGATGCTATAATTTATCTGCAAATCAACAAGTTGGAGTTCTGGAAATGAGTTGCCTGGTCAAGAATCCGACCCAAATCAATGGAATTATGACCGCAGATGGGTATATTGAAATTCTGTGTTAACATTTGAAAGAGTCGCTGCTGAAAAAAGGATTGGAAAATAACTTCACGTTTCAGCAGGAGAACAATCCTAATCACACAGCAAAGACACACCAGCTTTCTTCCGTTCCTGTCACATAAAATCCATTGAATGGCCACAACAGGGTCATTGAAACCAAGGGAGGTGTAACTATTGAAAATTTGTTTTGAGTTGGAGTTGATCGATTCTTTTTTCGAAAATAAAGTGGATCTCTTCTTATGTCATACCAATAAAACGCATTTTTTCTTTGAACTTGTCAATTTCAAACTCTGCAATAAAAATTGTCGATACCATGAACGCAATATTATATTTTACGGATAAAATAATCAAAACCACGGACTCCCTTGAAAAGTTAAAGGTTTTATTTGAATGTTAATATAAATCGTGGGTGGATCTTGTTTGCGCCATATCCCCACAACTTTCCCGCAGAAATAAAGACGCTATCTCGTATTTTCGTACAGTTATTTATTTTTTCCGTATTTTGGGCTGTCCTGCCCCAGTGTGCACCGTCCGACCTAATGGTGCTGTAAACCAGAGATAGGCTAATGCTACATTAATGATAATAATATTTCATTATGATTAATCAATCCATTAAAGTAGAACAAAACCTGATGTGCTTTGCTCTCTCTCTCTCCCTTCATCCGTATTTGAGCTCGATCGATGGTGCTCTTTGGTGCACTATTGGAGCTGTTGAGAAATGCCTCCGAGAATGGAAACTCTGAAAAGCGTGATGTCGGTGTGTGTGTGTGGATTTATTTGCGCTAATTTGGTGGGAAATAGAGATATTAGCCATTTTGTGACTGGCCGTCGCTAAAGCGAAGTCGCCTCGGGATGTCAGTCCGTTGATTTGATAAAGGTCGTGCAAATCTGTTAGCCCTCGCCTTCTTCCCAGAGGAAGGAACCGTTAGTTACTCGGGATAAATCTTGAAACAAGTGTAGAAATCATTCGACCGAGGTATGAAGCTAAACACGGTCAAAGGGCATCATTTCCAACCGGATGCCAATCTCTGGATGAGGCTAGATCTCACAGCCAGCCCTCAACAATCAACCTGATGGAGTCAACCCATAATCTAAAATCAGATGGAAAGTGTAATGAAAGTATTTTAATTGAAAATTAATTGCATCCTACACCTTCATCTGGACTTCAGTCCACGTGCGCTATACATATGATTTAATTGCCATAAAAGAGCTGTCAGAGAGATGCCGTGGGGATAGATAAGTGCGATATAGCTGACCCTGAAGATGCAGTGCGATGTGTCTCGGTGAGTAAGGACTCTGTGCAGTGTGCATGCTCTTAAGGAACGGTCAGTCATCGTGCCACACCAACTGTCACGAGATTGAAACTTAAACTGATATCGCGCATTTTATAGGGACTGTTGGAATTCACGGTTGCGGGGTCAGTACACGTTATCGTTGATCATAGCGGCTGCGGTTATTAATTAATTCCTATTAGCGTTGAATCCACAGAATAACTGTATAAAAGGGAACTTACTTGAAGCATTATTTATTGGCTAGAACCAATATAATATTTTTAGCAGGGAAACTAAACATGGGCAGCTGGGATGGTAAGGTTGCGGAAATAGTTGTGTGTATGATCAGCATCTCAATCGTCTCTCAAATGCTGACAACTGTACTACAATTCTCAAATTCAAATCCTGTAATTTCAGTTCTAGGTGCAATTAATTCCCTACAATTTCTACTGATCAACTTTTGAACACGAAAACCGAGTCTTACATCATAAAGATAACAATTAAAAAACCAATTTTGATGTCAATATCAAATTTACATCAAAATTTAATTTCTCTTAACAATTGTCAAATTTGATAAAAAAAAAATAACGTTTTACCTTGCTGTAATTTGGTGTGCTCTTTTCTAAGAGAAAAATTGTTTTCATTGTTTTGAAATAACATTAAGTGGAATACTCATTTTGCTATCAACAGGAAAAAATGTATGGCTTATTAAATTTCCAATTTGCTCCCACTGATCATTATTAAATTTAATATCATAGGTAAAATGTTTTGCTTTTCATTTGGATCCTTCACCTGTCAAAACGATAAAAACTACAGCAACATTATCACAATATCATATAATATTTAGTACTGAATTTGATCTCAAACATTACTCGAGTGGTGCTCAAAGTATTTCATTTTGTATCAGCACATTTTTTATATTATTTTCAGTAAATCAGTAAAATAAACACAAACTATCGACTCTTGCATATCAGCAATAAAAATGCCTGGCAAATCAATGCAAATTTTTCTGCAGGGATTATCAAAAGAGTTCAATATAACAAATATCACGATGTTTAAATGTTACTGTACACGGTAAATAATCCACACATATATATTGGCAAAAATCCATGGAAAATTCCACATAATACTGATGTGTTCACATATAAATAGAACCCTCGGAGAAACACAAATAAAGTTTATGTGACAAATGAAAAGTATGTGTGGCCAAACATAGTGGTAATTTGTACACATAGGAAGTATATGTGGTTGAAAATAGATATTATTTATTGATCGCATTGCAAAAATTCATGTGTCGGACACCTAGATATTATCATTGCTTTTTTTATCAGTGTAGTTAAGATATCGGGAAACTAAAAAATAAAGCTATGCGAATTTACAAGTGGTACACTTCTTTGCGTCCAGTGCAGTTATCTCTCATTTGAAATCCTGTGAAAATGAATTTGTAAATACTTTTTGTTTTCTTAGATTGCCAAGCGATGAAAGACAAAAAAAGGGAATTGATTCCACACAAAAAAAAACTCGCCATCGTAGCAACGTTGACGATCAGCAGGGGACCGAGTACTTAACGTCCCCCAAAAAGCAAGTAAACGTTGACGTTATTGACGAGATCTATCTCCCACGCCAAGCTCCCGAAGAAGGTCCTTTTGTGGCTGACGATCAGAGAGAAGGGAATGACAAAGCCTCTGTTCGTTCCTCCGGGGCTCGCGGTGAACAGGACGATATGCAGTACAAAGTGCCAGCCGGAAATTGCCGCCTTCATCAAGAAGTATCTCGCAACAGAGGATGTATTTTTTTGGTCGGACCTGGCCTCAGCTCAACATGCCAAGAGATCACTGGAGAAGATGGACCGGCTGAAAATAAACATTGCTTCGAAGACCGTCAACACTCCCAACGTCCCCCAGCTGCGACCGATCGAATATTTTTGGGCTAACGTCAAACGAAGGATCAACTCCAATGATTTCGTGGCCAGAACGGAGAAGCATCTGATCGTCAAAGTGACGAAAGAGCTGAAGAACATGCCAACATCCATATTTCCATCGTGTATGGCTAAGCTTCTAATCAACTGCCGTAAAGCCGCCCACCAGGACGTCGAAACATGTTTGAGGAAGGCCTCATAAACGTAGGATTTAATGAAAATTTATTCCGTTGAATTACCTTTTGAAAAATTTTCATTACCATCTAAATTCGGTTCAACGTTTTAATGCATACGTTAGAACATGCATTGATATAAGTTTTGAACAAAATGGCCTTAAAAATTAAGGTCAAAGTTTTACTGAACAGTTGTTCAGATTTAGGAATGAATTACTGAGTTCTGTATCCATGGTGCTGACGTAGCTGAACTTAGCATTTCCTTCAATCCAGAGTTATCTAAATAATCGCTATTCGTACCATCTTCCAAGCGACTTTGGTCTCCGCTTTATTTGAGGCATAGTGGTACGTGTCTTAAAAAGAGGATCATTTCTTAAACAAGTTCTTCGTACATAAATATTATTTTTAACGGGTAGTATCCGACGATCCGGCAACTAGAAATGCGTAGCACTGTCACTAAGAATCCACTTGCATGGCGAAGCTGTTTGAGCGGATCATCAATCGTTGACTGATTGGCGAGCTAGAGTTGAGTGGAAGGCTTGACAAACGCCAACACGCGTTTCGATCAGGACGCGGTACCGAAACCTACTTTGAAATATCGCTGCTAACCGCAACCGAACACGCCCTGATAGCCTCCTTAGATCTGTCGAAGGCATACGATACCACCTGGCGATACGATATACTGAGGGTTATTCCGAGAGTCGAAGTGACATTTGTCACTTGGTGAAGTGAGAAAAGTCACCTGCAGTGACGTGACTCTCCATTTGATTTTCACAGAAGAGTCACGTCACTGCAGGTGACTTTTCTCACTTCACCAAGTGACAAACGTCACTTCGACTCTCGGAATAACCCTCACTGAGCACTTTGAAGTCGTGGCGAAAACGTAGTCGCATGAGAAACATGTTGTGCAGCTTGCGGATGTCTTCGGCCCTATCCGTGGCGCTGTTCCTAATCGCAATGCAGCCTCTCTTTCGGGTAGTGCCAAGCGGACGACAGCCTTGTTGTAGTACAAGGAGCAAAAGTGAAAGCCTCCATCGCTAGCTGCAGACCGCCATCAAGGCCGCGGAAAAATGGGTGAAGAGCGTGGGATTCACCATGTTCGCAACAAAGTCGCACATATTCTACTGCAGCCCGCATGCACATCGGGATAACCATCGAGCAAATTGCCGTTCCAAGGACCAACCGGCTGAGGGTTCTGGGTATTAACTTGGATCAAGCCTTGACAATTCAAGCCACACTGTCAGATGGTGACGAAAGCGTGTGAGTCTTGATTGTAGGTGGGATCGGCCATAGTAACTGCAAAGCTGACCTACGGAATATGCTAAGTGAACCATGGAAGACCAGAAGCTTTGCAGACTCTCACTCCTGCGTACAACTCAATGTTTCCATATGCTTCCGGAGCATTCGTGACCAGTCCGATATTTTCCATCAGGGCCGAAGCGGGAACCCTACCATTCAATCTGCTGGCAGCACAGTCCATAGCGTAAACTGCCACCCGTATAGCTGCGCAGCATTTTGGCAACACCACTGTTCCACTGTTTTGACGAGCCGTGAATCTCCTCGAAAAATTAACAGGAACAGCACGTCCCGCTGTTGGTCAACTTGTGAAATCGAGAGACCGTGTGTTGGCACGCACGAAAGCCTGTGATTGTGTGGGACGCGAAGAAAAGCATACGAGCCGGTCTGCACCGACGGATTTAAGTGTGAAGATACGTCAAGGGCCGTATTCTTCAACGGAGGAATGTCTGGAAACTACAGTCTTCCAAAAGAATGCCGCGTCTTCTCTGCCAATGCATACACCATAAAGATGGCTGTCACGATCTCGAACTTGAATAACGAGTTGGTGATCCTATCGTATTCTGCTAGCTGCCTTCTTACAATGGAGGCAGGAACATCCCCACACCAGTGGATTCAAGAAGTGGAAGAGAGATCGCGGAACATACCAATTCGATTCTGCTAGATTCCTGAGATCGCCGAAATCAGTGGCAATTCAGAAACCGATCGACTAGTGAATTAGGCCAGGAGTCAACAGGCCACCGATGTGCCAATTCCAGGAGAAGATGCTTTGAAAAAAGTGAAGCAATCGATACGCCGCCGGTGAGATGAGACTAGGGAATCAAAGTTGAGGGAAGTTAAAAAAGAACCTGTAGGTGGACGGAACGCGGGAGCACGGCCGACCAACGCGTTCTTACTCGTTTGGGCAGCAGCTGCACGCTGCTAACACACACGTTCCTTTTGAAAAAGGAGCCGCCGTCAAATTGTGAATGATGCGGTACGGTAATTCCTAAATGAAAGGCCGAAAACGTAACGTCCTGCAGAATACAGAGGGGCAAACAACACGAATGCTAATTTAATTTAAGGGAAACAATACTGTTAAGACAAATGTAGCGGAATCATGAAATGGAAGAAGCTGATGACGAAAACGAGGAAATCTTTAACGTGTTCGATGCTAATCCGGACGAAAGGACAGTAACAGATGAAGAAAAACTAAAAATCAGTAACGAAAGAAGAAACAGTGATAGAAACAACAACAGAGAAAGAACAGTTGAGTAAGAGAGGCAGAACAGCTAAAGAAGATAATCGTAACAAAATCAGCGGAAAAGGAAGAAGAAGAAGAAGAAGAAGAAAACTGAAGCAGATGAATTTAAGAGGAAGAAATCAAGAAGAGAAGATGAAGAAAAATTGAAAAAATGAAGCATAGCATAAATTTATATCTTAATAAATAATTTATATTAATATATAAGGAAAATAATATAATATATTTATATATAAATAATAATATACTAATATTTATTTAACATAAATAGTTTATATTAATAAAAATTATCTATAATAATTATAAATCTTAAGTATGGTTCTTATCTTAGTAATAGCGAAGTATTTATAAGCCTATGGGTCTTAAATGGAAAATGGAAAAAGGAGGCACAACGGAAGAAGTGAAGCAGTGGAAAAAAGCAAAAAAAAAATGTGAAGTAGCAGAATATAATATGAATTTTATAGATGTAAAAAATAAAAATAAAACCGAAGTGGATGAAGCGCAAGAATAGAAGCTGGAGGAGAGAGCAGAAGCACAAGAAGTTGAACAACTTGTTGAAGAAGAGAACAGAAAAAAAAGTAGCTGAAAAAAATCGTAGAATAATCGCCACAACAACAACAACAACAACAACAACAACAACAACAACAACAACAACAACAACAACAACAACAACAACAACAACAACAACAACAACAACAACAACAACAACAACAACAACAACAACAACAACAACAACAACAACAACAACAACAACAACAACAACAACAACAACAACAACAACAACAACAACAACAACAACAACAACAACAACAACAACAACAACAACAACAACAACAACAACAACAACAACAACAACAACAACAACAACAACAACAACAACAACAACAACAACAACAACAACAACAACAACAACAACAACAACAACAACAACAACAACAACAACAACAACAACAACAACAACAACAACAACAACAACAACAACAACAACAACAACAACAACAACAACAACAACAACAACAACAACAACAACAACAACAACAACAACAACAACAACAACAACAACAACAACAACAACAACAACAACAACAACAACAACAACAACAACAACAACAACAACAACAACAACAACAACAACAACAACAACAACAACAACAACAACAACAACAACAACAACAACAACAACAACAACAACAACAACAACAACAACAACAACAACAACAACAACAACAACAACAACAACAACAACAACAACAACAACAACAACAACAACAACAACAACAACAACAACAACAACAACAACAACAACAACAACAACAACAACAACAACAACAACAACAACAACAACAACAACAACAACAACAACAACAACACTACTACTACTACTACTACTACTACTACTACGACTACTACTACTACTGCTACTACTACGCTACTACTACGACTACGACTACGACTACTTCTACTATTTCTAGGAGGTCGTCCGTCTGCAGGCACTTTGCCATGTTCTCCACCAGGTTCCTTAGGTACTGTGCATCTTGCTCTTCTCAGCTGCGCATTTGCTTGCTAAAGGGATTCCTGGATCTCGCGAACAGTTACCTTCGGGTTTTTCTTCGACTCATGCCCGATCTTTGCGGCTGTTCTCGCATCCGTTTTGGGCTTCGTGCACGGCCACCAATTTTAAGGAGTGTATCGAAAATAAGCTATCCACAAACTTTCTTTCAAATTTTGTTGAAAACCGATATTTTATTCACCCCCAAAAAAAAAAAAAAAAAAAAAAAAAATATATATATATATTTTATCCTTACAAAAAGTTTATCCTTTATTGTACGAGGTTAAACTTGAACATAATGAAGACCGGATGAAATTTAAGTTATTCCTTCACGAATTTTCGAACTTTGGATCGAATGCTCTTCATCAAGTTCCGGACAAGTGTTGCATCGCATTTTTTGGACGCTTGAGCCCAATTTTTTTGAACTTCTGCATGTTCCCAGCTGCCTTACCAGTCTTCTTGAAGACCCTCTTCACGATTGCCCAGTAACGTTCGATGGGTCGAAGCTGAGGGCAATTTGGTGGATTGATATTTTTCTCAACGAAATCTATACCCTTTTCCGCAAGCCAATTGAGAGTGGTTTTGGCATAGTGAGCCGACGCTTAATCCAGCCAAAACAGTGGAGGTGTACTATGCTTCTTATATAAAGGCAACAATCTCTTCTGGAGACACTCAGATCGATAGATTTCCGCATTTATAGTTCCGGTAGTGTAAAAAATGGTTGACTTCAAACCACAGGAACATATTGCTTGCCATACCACTACCTTTCGACCGAATTTCTCCACTTGAAATGACCTGTCCGCATCGCTCACATCCTCCCCAACGACGGCAGTAAAGTATTGTGGACCTGGAAGGGTTTTTGAGTCCTCCTTTACATAGGTCTCATCGTCCATCAAAACGCATGCATGCATTGAACTGAACGTTTTTAGTCTCAGTAGAATTTTTCCAACCGCTACCTTGCTGGTACTATACTAGATTTGGCAGTGATTAATGGGATATTTCTTGTAAATTTAAGCCAGATAACGCCTGAATCTAGTCTGTTGTATGAAAGATTGCAAACATTGTTGTATGGCGCATGGAAGATTGCAAACAATTTCGTTTTTTACGCTTCCTTTGATTTGAGGGGAAATTTCACGCGCCAGTTAAAATTTATTATGTTTTTTTGTGTTGTTTTTCAACTGAATTAAATGAGATCACCTGTACATATGCACCAGGTTGATCGGTTTGCTTCAAAACATGTCAAAATATTAAAACATCAACAATCGAGGAGTCGTCCGATGAAAAACTTATTGAAAAAATATTTTTGAAATGGGCACCTTATTTGTGACCGTTTTTTTTTTTTTTTCAATATAAACAATGTCAAAAACTCTTTACTCAATAATACTAGAGGTTACTCTTTTTTAGAATTATAAGCCTTACGATACGTAAGTGACACTTTTATAAAATCTCAAAAATAAGATATCAAAAATGACTACAGCAAACACACTTTAATGTTAACCAAATGAATAAGAGAACGTCAAAAAATGATTAAGTACTCAATTTGCCTATTAGTATAACTTCAATGCATTTCGAATACGCAATTATTCATATCTGTGTTGCTTGGTTTTCTAATAAAATTTTGAATAGCATAATTTTATATGTATCTATGTATCTATGAGTCAAAAACAGGAACATTAATAAGTCAATCGTTTTAAAAAAAACACCAATGACAAACATATCAACTTCCAGGCAAATTCCGTTTAAACGAGAACTCGTTGCAGAATAAATGCAACAAGCAGTAACTGACCGTTAACGATGATGCCTCATCGTTACCTGTGTGTCCTGGGCAGAAAAACTACCCACTCCGAAGCCATGGCAGCTTTATGATCGCAGTGAAATAAATCATAAAAATTTGAAACAGTAGCTTTATAGTTTCCATCTATGTCTATCATCCTGATGGGGATCCGAAAGGAAACAAAAGATCATGGGAAACTGAAAGCTGTCGATAGGTTTTGCGTTCACACTCCGCGAATGCTCGGCATATTTTCCCAGAAGGCACTCACGGTGGTGATCAGTCTTAACAAAATGACATTAAATTGCGCCGTAGGGTACGCTTGTTGAATGAATATCTGCCCACAAATCATGTTGGTGGTGCTAAAATAAGATATGCTACTTGTGCCGGTGGGACGTGGGAAAATTAGAAGTGTATTCTGAATATGCATTCAATTAGGTTCGAACTGATTGCATCATATTAAAGGTATTAATTATGATAAAATCTAGTCTGTATTCATCAGATTGAGATAGATATTGCAAAAAAAAAGTACGGGCTTGTGTGGTCTACTTTAAAGAGAAAGAAAACCAGTTATATTTATATGTTACATCGTCCCGATAGGACTTTGTTATTACTTTAAGCATGAGATAATTTTACAGCATGCTTCGATCCCAGTTCCATCTCTTACTTGCTTCCACCGGTCGTATATAGAGATGTCAATCAACACTCAAGTAATTTGAGGTTGGCCCAAAGTGGACGCTCGAGAGTCTCGTTTCCAATTATGTCTGATGAGCTTTGGTAGCAACTGGGCGAACTTCGGGAACTGATTTTCTTTTCACTCTTTAAAAAGGCCAAAAAACGATGACAAAAGAATGATGACACATTTGGCTACTGGTTTTGTTGTGAAAGATCTCGGTTGCATGAAGAGCTCTTGAACAGGGCATAGGAACTATACCCAGAAGCGAACAGCAATCTCTCAATAACACGGTGGTTTGGGTAACTAGTAGATGATTCACACTCGTTGCAGTAACCAGATCAGTCTCCGGATTGATAGGAGTTCAATTGATCGAAGAACATGTCAGCTGCACCATCCAACACGATATTTGGGAGATTCTCGTTAATGAGATTATACAAATCAGCGATGATGGTGGTGACAACGAATTTACATCCACTTGCAAAGTAGACATCAAGTGGAGAGCAGGCAAAGGTTGAAAGATGGTCATGAGATTTTCCGCTCGAAAAGAGGTTTCGTTTGAAGATACGATGCACTGCTGGAAGTAGGTGAGCTGAAGCTGAAGAAAATCATAAGTAGATGTTTATTTGTTCAAATAAGGAACGACCAGATTTGAGACGTTTTGATTTCAGTGCTTCACAGTATCAAACAAACCCGAATTATCAATAATAATTGCTTCTACTTTTTCACCTTATTATCTCATAGGCTATCAATGCTTCTATGGAGAGCGTTTTGACAGTTCTTTACTCTACAGTTATTGATTGCGAACTTGTATAGCGTAGATTAAGCACAATGGTAGTTTTGCCAGCTTTAGGACATTTCATCGAATAGACATTTGGTTGAACGGATGTTTAGTTGATGGACACGAAGGTGCCCTGGTGTAATTAACAAAATGTGTATAGGAGACACGAACCGCGGTTGACGTATATTTCGTTGGAATATTTGTTGCATTAAAGGGCGATACGGTCAAAATTTGGTCAATATCAACTTGACGTATTTCTTTCAATTTTGCATTTAGAAAACCTGAACACCCCTCATTTTAAAGGTGTGTGTGTGAGAATGTTGCTCCTATTTTGATTTTGGAATTCACTCTTCAGTTGTCAAAATGCCGTCCAAGCAAGAAGAGCAGCGAATCAAAATTTTGCTCGCGCATCTCGAAAATCCGAGCTACTCGCACGCAAAGTTGGCAAAATCGTTGCCAAATCAACCGTTACAAATGTAATTAAAGTGTTTGGGGAACGTTTGTCGACAGCCAGGAAGTCTGGATCGGGGGGAAATCGAAAACCGGAAGCCGCTGAGACGACAAAGAGAGTTGCCGGTAGTTTCAAGCGAAACCCTAACCTATCTCTCCGAGATGCCGCAAATAAGCTGGGTGTATCGTCTACAACCGTGCATCGAGCCAAAAAACGAGCCGGACTATCGACTTACAAGAAGGTAGTGACTCCAAATCGCGATGATAAACAAAATACGACGGCCAAAGGGCTGTACACGACGATGCTGACGAAGTTTGACTGCGTGGTAATGGACGACGAAACCTACGTCAAAGCCGACTACAAGCAGCTTCCGGGACAGGAGTTTTATACGGCAAAAGGAAGGGGAAAGGTAGCAGATATTTTCAAGCACACGAAACTGTCAAAGTTCGCAAAGAAATATCTGGTTTGGCAAGCCATCTGTACCTGTGGCTTGAAGAGCAGCATTTTCATAGCTTCCGGGACTGTCAACCAAGAAATTTACGTGAAAGAGTGTTTGAATAAACGTCTGCTGCCTTTCCTGAAGAAACACGGTTGTTCCGTACTGTTTTGGCCGGATTTGGCATCTTGCCATTACGGTAAAAAGGCCATGGAGTGGTACGCCGCCAACAACGTGCAGGTGGTTCCCAAGGACAAGAATCCTCCCAACACGCCAGAGCTCCGCCCAATTGAGAAATACTGGGCTATTGTCAAGCGGAACCTAAAGAAGACCAAAAAAACTGCTAAGGACGAGCAGCAGTTCAAGGCAAACTGGCTTTCTGCGGCGAAGAAGGTGGACAAAATCTGATGGCAGGGGTCAAGCGTAAGGCCCGGCAATTCGGATTTGGAAAAGCGGAAGCCTAACTGAATATTTTTCCTGAATTTTATACTAATTGAACTTGAAAAAGAAATTTAATTTGATTTTTTAAATAAACGATTTCACCGATTTACACGCGTTTTCCCTTGACCAAATTTTGACCGTATCACCCTTTATCTGTTGATTAAATTAGAAAACTTTGGTTTGAATTATGAGCTGTTTGTCCCTAAAAATGGCAATAATTGTGTTGTTAGCATGATAAATTGGGCTGTTTGATAATTCAGGGCCGTAGAATAAAGTGCAATAAAGTGTCAACACTGTATAAATGAAATTAAATGAAACTCTTGATCTTGATCTTGAAATGTTTACTTCAAATGTTCAGCAAATTTTGAACAAACATATTCAAACCAAATATTCTTGGGACACACGACATTGAGCCCTGAATTTTGGGAAGTGTATTTGAAAATGTTCAAAATAAAGGAAGATGAGGTTAACACTTTTAAATAGAGATAACCCTAAGTAGTACGATTTTCTTTAATCTATTAAAAAATTTCTTCATCACTGAATTTAAGGACTGTATCGAAAACACACTGGCAACATATTTTTTTCTCATAGCATCAAATTAAAATATAAAAAAAAATAAAAAAGTTGAAAAACTGTATCATTCAATTCAAATATTGCCCTCTTAGTAACAAAAAAATGAGTGAAAGGAAATTTATTTCCAGAATTTACTAATTTTGGATTTGGCTCCTCTCATGAGGTTTTGGATAATGATTTTGTCGCATTTTCTGGAAGCCGCAGACCAATTCTTTTTTAACTCTTCCATGATCCTGCACTCCTTACCACTCTTCTTGAAGTTGCGTTTGACGATAGCCCAGTAGCGTTCAATTGGACGAAGCTGTTGACAATTGGGAGGATATATGTCTTTCTCAACGAAATCTCCATTTTCTTGCATCCATGGTACTGTAATTTTGGTGTAGTGGGCTGACGCCAAATCAGACCAAAAAACAAAGAAGGGACTTTGTGCTGCTTGTATAACAGAAGCATCCTTTTCTGCAAACACTCAGTACGGTAAACTTTTGTTCATCGAGACATCCCTTTCATGAAGCCACGTGTCCACCACTTGAATTATTACACTCTTTTCGATTCGCGGCATCTAAAAAAACGAAAGGGTGAGTTATGTCAGTGACATAACTGCAAAGTTGACGTAGGACTGCTTGTTGATGTGAAGAAATTGATGTCATCGAATTGATAAATTTCTACTATATTTTATTCAGTCTAAAGAACCATGAAACCCTATGCTATTGGTGTGTGAGGCTCCGGTTCTTCTTCCGCTATTGGTTCTCCACGAAAATTTATAGAAACTGCAGTTCGGCTCGAATTAACTGTTAATGATAGTTTGTTTGTTGAATGTCCAACGTGCTTACTAGTGTTAAATGTGTCCTGTGTTTACGGAGAGAACATGGTTCGCGATTAAAAGTTCTAATCAGTCTTCTTGAGCAGCAGGATGGCTTGAGCGTTTGGCAGCACGTAATATTACGATAAAAATAGGCACTTACACCATCTTCAACTGTAGATTGTACAGACTGAACAATGAACATACACCCAAAAGTTGAGAAGGTGGCAAAAAATGCAATTACAGTTTTTGCTATCATATCTTGAGAAATCCGCATGATTCAGAAAAGGCAATTTTGCCCATTTTGATCCACAAAGCGTTTTATGATACAAATGAAGCTATGCACGTGTGTGCAAGCGGCTCGTTGGTACAAATAGCTCGAAACAAATGTATCGCTGTAGTGTCCTTATTCAATCATCATCAACATATCAATATAGTATGGATGAGTCGATAGCACAAAATGGTGCAACGCTATTGGCCACTGTTGTAATGCCGCCGTCAAGTGTTCTATTTTTGTTCTCACTGATCATCGACAAAGCGTTTTATGAAATAAACAAAGCCATGCAAGTGTGTGATAGCGACAGGTTGCACACAGCTTGGTGTAAAATATATCCGTTTGCTTCAATGCTGTACCCTGAATTCCTCGCCAAGCGAACCAGACGTAAAGTTTCTATTACAATGTTTTAAGTTTGTCAAAGTGGCTAAATGGTTGCTATCTAGGGCCACCACGTTGACAGTCTCGGTTTAAATCTCGGTCTCAAATTTTCATATTTTATTTTTGTGAGTCATCTGACTTTCGGGCTCCCATCTCTTACTCAACCACTGCGCACAACCTCACGCAAATATTTACTTAATTTTTCAAAGTGAATTACTGTGTTGCTTTTTTTCTCACAACCAATGTTGGATTTTTTCTTCAACTTACAATCCACAGCACGAATGGAACAAAATCATGCGAAATTGTATTACAATCTTACTTTTCTATGTTGGGTGTAGAGTGAATTACGAACAACTTAACAACTTAACACCCAGTGGATCAGTTTGGACATTTTAGTTTTACAAAAAGTTCCACAGGCTGGAGCGGGAATAGAAACCTCAACTTCATGGCAACCGCTTGAACGACGGGTGACGCCGCTAACCACTTCCAAATCTTTCTTTTTCTACCTTACCCCCATCCAAAATTCCCCAAAAATTTCTCAACATACTCTTTAGTTGGCAACTTGATCACGCAGAAAAAAATACCGTCATAACAAACATAAACCAGGTAAATCCAAACATAAACTGAGTTTATTCTGGCCGCAAAAATAAACATGCATTATTTCAAACATATTCTATGTTTAAAATCAACTGACATCGATGTTTGAAATAAAAATCATCTTATGTTTATTTTAAACATATTAATCATAAGAACAAACGTACAAATTTTGGATTTTAATGGCTGCGTTCTAAATTTATTTTATTGATTCTATGAATCTTTGTTAGCATAATTCTAGATTTGGCTTGAATCCTAACAGATTCCAGATTTAAGGAGTTTGCTCAGAGTATCACTACTGGAATCGAGCAAACAACATTCCAATGAACGAGACGATTGGCTCATGTTGCAAGCGTCGAAACTTTGCCTCGGCCTCACGTTCTGGAGAGGAAAATACACGCTCAAATTCACCTACCCAATGAATGTATTGTCGAAATGAAAATGCCTTGAATTTGATTCGAAAATTGTTATTTTCCATCGAAACATACTTTCTTTTTACTTTAAGAAATTCTTGTGTTTCAAGTTGAACATCATTTTTAATTTATATGGTCGAAATTTGTATCCTTCCAACGTTTTATTTTTCATCGCCTTAATTTTTTCTCTTCTTCGCCGGCCCCCCCCAAACCCCCCCGAAAAAATTTTTTTCCCCCCCCTCCCTTCCGCCCCCGGGTTTTTTTTGGTTTTTTTTTTTTTGTTTCCCCGGGGGCTTTTTCCCCCCGTTCCCCCCACACCTCTCTCGCATACAGATGCACCACGAGAACTGATGATTGGTCGGCCGTCCTCCCCACATGTTTGATAATCACTACCACGGTAACTGTGGCAGTATGAACCAATCAGCGTAGCGCAAATATGATGTCATTTTCGACCAATAGCTTTGTGCGTTTCGACATTTTTCTTTTAAGTACATTTTAATTAGTTTAAACAGACGTAATGAATTAAGTTTGCAACAGGGATTCAGCTTTGATGTTCTACCTTGCGAATGAAATACTTATCGTAAAATGTCTGTGGGCCAGAGAGGAGATATTATCGTTCAAAGTCTCCAAACCCGCGTAACGCTTGAGATTTCAGAAATTTTAAAACGGCGCCCCTATACAGGAATAGAAAAGAGAGACGACAATTACCACCGGTATTCCAACATTTAATAAATCCGGGCAATATTCTCAACAGACTTTTCCCACGAAACTTATGCATCAAATGACTAGAAAACGATAGCATCAATTCCTTATTTATTGGCATACAAATCCATTGCAAAGTACACATGCAATTTCATCGCTTCATCCAGATGATTACAGCTAACAATGTGCTAGTAAGCGAAACAGGACCGACAACTCTAGCATCAAACTGTGGTCCCTATAATAGAACGAAGAAATTTCTTAATTGTATTTCATAACAGCATAAACAACAAAACTTTTATTCAACTGTTATTCTTAAACGCAGGCAAAAAAAAACCCCGTTAAAAATACTGCATATCTTAGCAAATAAGGTTGAAATTTTAGTTACTAAGCAGGAGCACCTAGGATAATATATGAATGTAAATAATGTTTAATTTGGAATAAATAAAGACTTTAAAAAAACAAAACTTTTTGACAACGAATTAACAGTAGACACGCCAATAATCCTACACACTACCAAAATGTCATGTAAGTTTCTGTCTCTGGAGACCGACACATGCAAGCGTCCTCTAGCACAAAAGAATGAGTTGAAGGAGATGAGAAAATAAATTTCATCAAACACACCTTTCGTCGAATTGCGTATGTGTCAGTTTCAGGAGACATAATTTAACACGAAATCTTTCTTTACGTTCCCCGACTTTTTACAAACATGAATTACGTCTCATGTAAATTTCTAAGTGTGTAGGAGCATCCATGGACTACAAGTTCATAGGATAAGGTCTGTATCCGCAATAATCCGGACACCTCGAAATACGAATAAAACATAAATTTCGCATTATAATTCCGTCGTAGTTGTTAATTGCAGACTCATGGGATGTGTTTTAACAATTCGTGAAGACAAAACATACACACTTAGAAATTGTTAATTTTACACAAGAACGGAATTCATGTTTGTAAAAAGTCGGAGAACGTGAAGAATGAATTCGTGTAAAATTATGTCTCCCGAAACTGACAAATACGCTAATCGACGAAAGATGTGTTTGATTGAATTTATTTCCTCATCTCTTTGAACTCATTCTTATGTCTTTAAGGACGCTTGCATGTGTCGGTCTCAGGGGACAGACATATACATGACATTTTGGTAGTGTGTAGTTATTCGGTAGTTGCATAAAATTTTCGAACTTTGCGCTCGGAGTCATTAGGGTTTGTACAGACTCTTCAGAAATCGTAGAAGCCGTCTTTGTCCAAATTTGCTGGAAGTGTTTGATGTCTTTGATTCCTTGCTTCTTTCCAGAAAGCTTCCGCTTCATCAGAGCCCAATATCTCTCGATTGGTCGTAGCTCTGGCAAATTTTGTGGGTTTGAGGTTTTTGGTACAATGTTCACTTGATTTGCTTGGTACCACTCCATCACAATTTTAGCATAGTGGCATGATGCCAAATCGGGCCAGAACAAAGGTTTTTCTTTGTGACTTTTGATGAAGGGTAGCAATCGCTTCTGCAGACACTCTTTCTAATAGATCTCCTTGTTTATTGTGCCTGTAGTGACAAAGGATTTACTCTTTTTGCCACAAGGGAGCAAATTGCTTGCCACACAAGGTATTTTTTGGGAAATTTCGATGCCTTCTTCGTTCTGAAATACTCAGCTGTAGCATTTCTGGCCATAGCAGAATAAAAAGCCAGCCCTGGAAGCTGCTTGAAATCCTCCAGGACATATCTTTCATCATCCATAGCAACGCATGAAAACTTCGTCAAATATTCGCAGTACAAACGTCGAGCCCGTGATTTTGCTGACAAGTTCTGTTTGTCGTTGCGATTTGGAACTGTTTTTACTTTCTACGACTTAAGTCCCAAACGTTGTTTTGATTTTTGGACAAAACCAGGCGACATCCCTATTTTACGAGCCACCGTTCGAATGGAGAGATTTGGGTTTTTCGTTAATATCCTTTTCACCTTTCGGTCCATGACAGGATCAGCGCGTCCAATGTTTTTGTCACTTCTCGGTTTCCTCTTCATCGTCAAACGTTCCGAAAATGATTTGAGCACATCGTGAACAGTGGATTTAGGCAAATCCAATGTTTTTGCAAGGTCCCGTATTGACAAGTCAGGATTTACCCTACGCCCGTACAAAATTCGCTCGCGCACTTGTTTTTCTTTCGTCGCCATCTTGAATACTAAACATGAAATGTAAACATAAATCATAGTCTTTTTCATCATAGACTCTCAGCTATACCACAGTGAAATTTTTCATTCCTACGTGCAAAATTTCAAAAGTTACAATGATTTGAAGGTGTCCGGATTAATGTGGATACAGACCTTAGAACACAATTTGTATTTCATTGAAACTGAAATGTTTGACAACCGAAAACAGTTTAATCTTTATTAGGTTAATATTAGGTTCAAGCAATTTAATAGCAACACTTGGCTGTTCGATATCGTTAAAAGGATACCATCAATCATCATAATTATTCTTGCTATTAATTGACATTGTTATCAAAATCAAGCAACCATCCCGGAAACTAGAAGTATTAACTTTTCACTCCCGGATGAGTTACGTTAGACATCATGACGACTCATCCAAATTATAACACAACATCAAACTTTGCACCAAGTGGATTGGCTACAACCCAAGTAACACTAAATGTTTAACTATATGCATTTTTGCTTTAAGGTGACAAATAATAATATTGCCATTCCGGTGATTAAAAACTTTTTAGGGTACTACTATAGAATTGAAATAGCGCAGAAGGTGGAGCATGTGAAACATATTATTGAGAAGGGTCATAAACATAAAAATCATAGGCTTCAGTAAAACCATGAACTCCAAGATTACTAGATCGCTCTTCTTACCACTCGACCATTTGAACATGTGAGAAAAAGAACAATTAAAATCCTCTTAAACCATACCATCATTATATAAACTAACGCCAATGTGATAGGGGACATGATTACTCATTTTAACATAGGATAATTCAATCATAATAAAGTAAGCTTTTGAATTAAATGGATTTGCATACTTTGATGATCAGTTGATTACACTTCAGTTTTTGATAATACACCATCATACTAGCAATTGTACCCGTGCAAATAATGTTCGATGGTACAAGGAGTAGGCTACAGCAATATTTTTTTATTTTATTTTTTCATCATACTGGCATAGCAGAATTAGGTTCTTCAATGTTTCAGTGGTAAACATAAATTTGATATAAATAGATATTTGATAGTTTTTAGTCTTAGTTGAAAATATTGGAACAGTCATTTGACGTACAATACAACACGAACAAAACATACCCGACTAGTTGTGTTGGCATTTGACATTTCAAAAATATGTTTGTTTCGTAATATACGGAAGACTTGTGTTGCTACATTTATGCAACATTATATGCAAATAAGCAAGATATCAGATGTAAACAAACATGTCCCAACTTTAAAACATCAAACACATATATGACAAATCAATAAGTCATAAATGAATCTAGATTCAAAATGCATGAAACGTACATCTACATGACTACACTAGTCAAATTGCACTTTTATAGATCTACAGCATGACACATGGAAAATACAACTTTTATATTTATGTTTTTGGTGCTACTTGGGAAACGAATCGGACGAAACCAAAATCCACACCAATACGATAGCAGCAACACACATTGAGGATGCAAGCGCAGCAATTATAGTTATTATACCAGGAAAACCTTACAATATATTAATACAAAACTAAAAAAGTATAAAGCCTGTACTCGAAAAAATTGCACAAGGCAAAAGTGTTGGCCAAAAATTTATTTTAAGTCGAATTTCCTAATTTTCAGGGAATGAACTAATACATACGGATTATGTTTCGGCATAATGTTTTTATTCAATGTTTTTTCCATCGCTGAAAGCTTGCACCTTTTCCTTAAGACCCCTCATTGCATTTTGTGCAATGGTGGAGCCGACCTTTTTGGTCACTTTCATCCATTTTTTCTTCAACTCGAGCCCGTTCTTAAACACCTTGGACAATTTTCGAACTTTGGCCTTCATTATGGCCCAAAATCTTTCCACTGGACTAATCTCTGGTGAATTTGGGGGGTTGGTGGTTTTTGGTACAAAAACAACGTTATTGTCTCTGTACCAATCCAACGTCGATCGCGCGTAATGGCATGATGCCAGGTCTGGCCAAAATAATGTCTCGCCTCCGTGGGACCACAGGAAGGGCAACAGACGCTTCTGGAGGCACTCGGTGCGGTAAATTTCGCTGTTGATGGTACCCGTTTATGACGTATCGTTTACTCAGTTTACCGCATTGTCATATGGCCTGCCAGAGCAAGTATTTTTTGGCGAATTTGTCCACTTTCTTCTTCCTTATGTCTTCCGGAACATCAAACCGTGATTTGGCAACGTAAAACTCCAGCTCCGGTATCTGCTTTGCATCTGCCTTGATGTAGGTTTCGTCATCCATAACCACACACATCGGTTTCGTTAACCACTCTCGATACAGCTTCCTTGCGCGGGATTTGGCCGCCGTGTTTTGTTGATCACGTCGGTTCGGTGCCTTGCGGATCTTGAATACACGAAGCCCAGCCCGTTTCATGGTTTGCTGAACGAACCTGGCGGAATACATTGCCTTCAGAGCCGCGTCGCGAATCGAAAGGTTCGGATTACACTTGAAATAATCCAACACCTTCCGGGCCTTCACAGGGTCAGCTGTCTGCGATTTCCTTCAACTTCCAGCCTGCTGCTCGGTCGTCTGGGACTCCTAAAACGATTTTACCACCCGAGACACAGTTGTATGGGTGATTCCCAGTTGTCTTCCGATCCATCTCATGGTCGCAGTCGGATTTTCCATGACGGCACGCAAAATTCTCCGGCGATTTTCTTCTTGTTTCGATGACATCTCAATAACCACTGAACCGATTGAACCGATAATTTTGCACATGTAAACAAATTACTTCAAACTAGTTATACCCAGATTTTCATCAATTTTTACCCATGGATAAAAAAGTTACACACGGATAAAAATGGTAAAATTTTTTCGCCTTACATTCGGGTTACAGCATGTTACAAACTATATATTCAATATAACATTCATTCAAAGTTCATTTGCTTCCCTCATCACTTAGACATAATCGAAATACCAACAACAACATATCCCAACACCCAAAAATACCCTCAATTTTCAACCAACTCGCAACCAATAGACTGATACTTTTTCCAGCAGTTTCCCACGTGCTCGTTCAGGCTGACAATCGACCTACGGTGGCATAACGGAAAACCCACCCAGAAAAATTCAAACAAGTGCAATCGAAGCCCAGCCAATCTAAAACGAGCTGCTTAAACGTCGCGCATTTTGTAAAATTAGATGCAATTCCCAAAATTTGAGCTCATTTTCTAATTTTCTAGAGCACTTTTCACAACTGCTGCTGCTGCTGCTGCTACTCAATGAATCCATTCAGTAAATCTCCTGCACTAGCTATGGTGATCCACCAAGGCCCAATCGCATTCGAAACGCAATCGGAAGAAGACAGAGGGAACCGCAGTGAAGAAACACGAGAGCAGCTACAAATCAATAAATTATTGGATCGAAATATTTGATTATAGAAAAATTGCTTTAATTTTTAATTGAACTATTATTTCCCAAACACTTTGGTTTTCATTTCGTTTTGCTTGGGCTTTTCTTGGTGCTTGTCCTATGCCTACTGCTCGTCGTCGTTGTAGATCTTCATTCGATTCCGTAGTTGGAGCGTTTGCTTCAACCTCCTCTAGTAGGTCTGTTGCGTTTCTGTGAATGAAACGAAAATTACAGGTTTCATTGGGATCGATCAAATATCAGGTGTTTAGCTACTGCTCATTGAACTTATCTGAAGTGGGATTGTTCGTTTTTCGACCTAGCAGTTTACCGTGTTGTGGAAGGGGAATTCTTAATCATCCCTATTCGACAAGATGGATGAGAGGTCTTGTGAGCCTTTGCGGGAAAAGGTAGCAGGCTGTGGTCGTGAACCTCACACAGTTTTTCTAGCGTCCGCTTGCTCGCCTTTATTTTTCACTAGAATCAATTTGGCTTTATTGAATTTTAATTCTTTGGGAACCGAATAGCTGCAGGAATTCATGGTTCAATTAGATAATCTATTGTTAAATATAGAGAATTAGTGCGCGCATTTTTATTTCTCTCTGGAAGGAAATCGAAATGGATGAGAAAATTTTCTCGGTAGGACTATTGGAGCTGGGAGAGGGAAGCCAGATGAGTGTGATGAGAGTTGAATTGGTGGTGGCCACTGTCTGAATGAATGACTGATAGATGGAAGGGTGATCGCCAAACACTACCGGGACGCGATGATGAGCCAGTGAGTCGAGCGCCTAGGCCCAGTGAGGAAGCAATTATCTCCGAAAAGAGTTTAGGGCACGGTTATAAGGCAATCGATCGAGTTTCGATACCGCTACTTCCTCTAATGTATGATTCCTCCTAGGCCGGATTGAAGGTCATTTTAGAAAATGGGCTGGATAGATTCTTTAGAAGGCGAGTGGTACGGATTGAGGATGTTTGACCGAAATAGTGCCAAAGAAAATCACCTATGTAAGTATTGTCTTTCGAACTAGGCTATATAAATTATGCTGCTTTCGAACTTGCAAACGATCCAAACCTAAACGATAATATGCAAACTAGCAATTTCCTCTCAACTTGAAATATAAGCTCCATACGGTTGCTGCAGCGAACAATTTCACGGTGATATCGGAATCGCCCAGCAATCGCGATTACCGACACTTCTGCTACAGCTTTGGAACAATCAAGACAAGGGCCACGTATTTGTTTCAGTTGCAATGAACAAAAAAAACCTGAAGCTGCATTGCTGTGTGAGATTGTGCGCTTCGAAAAGACACGAACGAAGAAAGCTTGCCGAAGGAAAATATTATATTACCAGCCCATGAAACTTTCAGCCGCGAAAATAGATATGTAATGAAGTTATTATAATTTAGTTACATATGGAAATCAGATGGATGGGAAAATGCTCAATAATCACAAAGGTGCCCTTACGGTGGTATTTCCTTCTATTTGGGCTACCCCGTTGCACAATTTGCTGCTGCCAAAAGCAATCTCAAGCAACTGCTTCGTCTCTGAATCGTGGTTGAATTATTCAAATGGATTCCAAGTGCCTCAACTGGAGAACAATCGCCTGAGCAGCCAGCAAAATGTCACAACACTACGACCATCAGTATCCTTACAGACTGGTGATAACTCATGGTTTTCAACGTTGAGCAACTAAGCGTGAATCCTTTGTTGGCGATGACCTGTTGGGCCAAGATCGAAAACAAGTTGCGTAAATTGTAGGCCTGCGACCGAAGCTATTACCAAAAGAGCCCATCAAAAGAAGGTTAACTATGCTTTCGGTCGCTGAAAGGAGAGCCTTAAATGATGAGAGTCTGACGAGGCGATCCGACGAGCTGGTCGAAAGCCACACGAGAAAAGATGGATCTTTTCATATTCAAATAAACTCAGTGAAGACACACTCTGATGCTTCAAATCAAATCAATCAATTTCATTGATTGAATCATAAATCACCCGGGAAGTGTTCCCTCTTGCTTGGTTCCATTCTCACACACACGGACACATACGTACAAACGTCACATTTTTCGATCTCATGGGGCTGCTATTGTGCGTCCTCTTATGGCGAAAACAAGGCGTTAGTACAGCAAAAAAAAGACCATATGCGTCTGGGGCTGCTGCTGTGGGTCCACATAAGAAGGCTTTTCACGTCGGACGCTGAACAGGTTTCCACAAAAGAGCCCGTTTGATTTGATATCCAAATGGCAGTCGGTTTGCTGCCATCTATCCAAACTGGACGACCACCTGAAAATCTGAGAGTGTGAATTTCAGGACTATGTACTTTGTAGGGATGTCTAGCGAATAGAATTCCAGGGTAGTCACCAGATCGGGAAATGCTGGAAAAAAGTTGGAAAATGCAACTCAACATCAAAAAAAAAAACTTCAGATTTTCTTTCTTTCAGTTCTTTGCCATTATTTTGTTCACTACAGCATCTCGGTAGCAAAATGTTTGTTATTTAACTTAATTTATTTAATTATTTAATTATTTAGCGTTACAAAACATCTCTTGGATTTTAAAGTTTAATGTGCATTCCAGGTAAGTCAAAAAAATTTGAAAGCGCAAATGAAAGTACTTTTTTCAGGCCTGCAAAATACTACTCTACGACGGCTGTAACCTATCGTTTGATGAAAAATGCTTTCCACGAAGGATTGTTTTGAGATGTGAGAACAACCAGAAGTCAGAGAAAGCTAAATCTAGCGAATTGGGTGGATGCTGCAACAATTCGTACTCCAATTCAACTGATTTTCACGATGGTTCTTAGAGCTGTGTGAGCAGGTACATTGTCTTGATGAAAAATGATTTGTTTCTGCTGCAAACCAGGTCTTTTTTCACAATTTTTTTCATCCAACTGGTCCAAAAGGTCACAATAATAATCAGAGCTCTCACCAGTTTGGAGATAATCTGTCAATAAAATTCCTTTTGCA
The DNA here is from genome assembly GCA_024533555.2 of Aedes koreicus. NCBI lineage: Eukaryota > Metazoa > Arthropoda > Insecta > Diptera > Culicidae > Aedes > Aedes koreicus. The sequence continues at coordinate 48,989 of JAHHFK020001799.1, read as the reverse complement.
TCCCAAAAAAAAAAACTGACGCTAACACCTTCCTGGCCTATTTCTGGACACGAATTCGCTTCGGAGCCGAAGTGTCTGGTTCACACCACTCCTTAACCTCTTGTTTTGATTCAGAATCATGTTGATAGACCCAAGTCCCATCCATAGTGATGAATCGTCGCAGAAAATCCTTTTTATCATTTCGAAATTTCTCCAAAGGTTGCTCAGAAAGTCGCATTCGAACGTGTTTTTGTTGCATTGTTAGCAAATGTGGCACCCATTGTGCACAATAATTTTTAAAACTCAAAACTTCAGCCAAAATATGCCATATTGTCCCATGTGAGATGCCTATGGTGTCAGATATCACATCCACAGTCGATCGATGATCTTCCAAAACCATATCCTGTATTTTCGCTATGATTTCTGGTGTTGATGCACTTTTTGAACGTCCTGAGTGTGGATCGTCTTCAACGCTTGTACGGCCACGCCTAAACTCCAAAACCCATCGGTGAACGTTTGGAAATGAAGGAAAAGACTCCTTTAATACTTTCACCATCTTCGCATGGATCTCAGTAATTGATAAACCTTCCAAAACAATCAAATCTCGGCACGATATTTGGATTTTTCCATTGTTAAAAAATACACTGACACATCAACTTGCCTTGTAAACAAAGAAAAAATTGACAGACCGAACTAAAATTTTGAGTATGTTCTTATGACAGATGAAATATTAAAATGGCGTAGTAATTTTTGTTTTCTACTGCTTCATAGATGTCGCTTGTAAAAACTTGTAACAAAACGACCAACGTTGGGAATGGTAATGCAAAAAGGAGCATCTGCTGTTAGGAGTTGGAGGTTCAGGAAGGAAGGAATGGACGCACGAACTGCATAAGTATTTTACCCAGATTTTGAGAATTATCGTCTTGAACTGGTCCAAGGTGCAGACTTTGAATTCGTTCAGCTTTGACATCATATAGGAGCAAACAAAAAGTCAAAAAGATTCAAAATTGGCCACAAAGTTTTGTTTAGAAAGTCGATTAAATTTTCCCGATACTAGGACCACATTTCCGTGTGGGTCGTGCACCGTCCTCCTAGAACCCAAAGTGCTCATCTCCGTAGAGGCTTCGGAGACTAGGGGCAACAACCTTCTCAAAAACCTCAATTTTTTAGTATGTTGCGTTGATTTTGTCGTTTTTTTTTTAATAAACACCAAAGAGATTTGCATACTCCCCCCAACCCATCACCGACGCTTCACTTTGGAGCCGAGGCATGTTTATAGAGGATTCAGGAATGCTATCCCTCGTTGGCGCCCACACCCGGTCATTTTGCACATTGTGCGGCTGCTGCAGCACGAACAGTTTCTCGTCCAAAAAAACGAATTCCTGACCAGCGTGCTGAGAGTGGATAATCTTGGCTCAATCCAATTGCTTTTTGCTGGTAGCCTCCGAAACGCCATGGACCTTACGTTTATAACCAAGATCCTTGCTGAATATTGTGCGATAGAAACGTTTTCCGGATTGAGCGGTTTTTTTTTTTGCGCCACATCTCCTCGCCGAACGTGGCCGATCGGATCTCGCACGGTCGTTGGTCGAGGTCATCGTCTGGTATTGTCTGATGATCTCATGCGATTTCAGCAGCCGGAATAGTTCGCCAGCTCGCTCGCCGTTCAAAAAACGCTTACTTACGATGTCCCAATACTCTTCCATCGCGCGTAATAAACGAACAACAACTGACAGAATGTCAATACCACGCACATTCGTTAGCGTATAGAGGGTGTTTTGATCAAAATTTGGTCTACTTAAATTTGATGCATTTCCTTTCATCGTGCATTAAAAAATATTGCACACCCCTCATTTTGAAGATGTGTGCGTGTAGTATCATGCCTTTATTTTGATTTTGAGATTAGTACTTCAGTTATTAAAATGTCGTCAAACGAAGAGAAGCAACGCATCAAAATTTTGCACGTGCATGGCGAAAATCCAAACTATACTCACGCCGAAATTGTTGAATGAGGCTAAATCAATTTTTGACGTATTCAAAGTGTTCGGTGAACGTTTGTCGACAGCCAGGAAAGCTAGATCGGGGGGAAATTGAAAGGCGGACAAGACGACAAAAAGAGTTGCCCGCTGTTTCGAGCGGAACCCCAACCTCTCCGTCCGAGATGTCGCAAAGAAGCTGGGAGTGGCGCCTTCAACCGTGTATAGAGCTAAAAAAACGAGGTGGACTGTCAACTTACAAGAAAGTGGTGACTCCAAATCGCGACGATAATCAAAACACGTTGGCCAAAGCACGATCGTGAAAGTTGTACACGGCGATGCTGACGAAGTTTGATTGCGTGGTACAGGGCGATGAAACTTACGTCAAGGAAGACTTTAAACAGCTTCCTGGACAGGAATTTTATACGGAAACCGGACAGAGAAAGGTGGCAGATATTTCCAAGCACATTTAACTGTCAAAGTTCGCGAAAAAATATCTGGTGTGGCAGGCAATCTGTACCTGTGACTTGAAAAGCAACGTTTACATTGCGACCGGAACCGTCAACCAGAAAATTTATCTGAGCCAGTGCCTACAAAAACGTCTACTGCCTTTCCTGAAGCGACACAATTGCTCCGGTCTATTTTTGGCCGGGTTTGACATCTTGCCATTACGGAAAAAAGGCCATGGAGTGGTATGCTGCCAACAACGTTCAAATTGTGCCCAAAGACAAGAACCCTCCCAACACGCCAGAGCTCCGCCCAATCGAGTAATATTGGGCCATCGTCAAGCGGAACCTTGAGAAGACTCAAAAAGCTGTTGTGAGCGAGAAACAGTTCAAGGCAAACTGGCGTTCTGCGGCGAATAAAGTGTACAAGGAGACTGTACAAAATCCCGGCAATTCGCATTCTGGAAAAAGGAAGCTGAATATTTCTCCTGTATTCTGTATTAACTGAACTTGAAAAAGAAAAGAATTGGACTTATTAATAAAAACTTTGATCGACTCACACACATTACTGTTTGACCAAATTTTGATCGGAACACCCTTTATATGAATGTAAATCTAATTTCAATACCAATACAGAATATCAACATGGAGCATACCTACACAATGATGAAATTTTTTATTCAAACTTATTGAACAACGTGTATAGTGTCTAATCTGCCACGAACGATAGAATTTCCTGATATGATCCAATCGTATGTTCCTTTCGCACTTTACCACTTTACCAATCCAGCTTGGCTTTCAAACAAGGAACGGTATCACACACAATTAGCACAAACCACTCCGTTGTTTCTACCACTTCCATGGGACTATTTGTTCGGTGCTGGCGTAGGAAGACGCAACGCGCGAGCTAGCGACCACTGCACACATAGTCAAAGGGATTCTGCGATAAGGATTCTTGCGGCAACAAATTTTCTAGTTCAATCTTATTTTTCCAAGTTTTTAATTATAAAAAAATTGAGAAAGCAACGAAAAATTCAACATCTATATAAATAAGAGCCTCTGACTGTGCTGCGGTGTCCTGCTGGGTTCCAGTCTAACGCTTGTTTCCAGATTTCGTTTCCACCCCTTCATATGCTGTGGCCGACTCAGCCCCGCTTCCGTTCCTGAATTTCAGTTGCTATCGGCTTCTGGTGGCACCGGCATTGGAGTTCCAATAGTGAGGCCACCAAGCTCGAATTATATACCGCGGGCATCTGTTAATGAACATCTGCAGCCGTTGAGTGATGTCCACTGATACACATCAGGTGTCACTAGCGTATAGCAGCACAGATTTAATGTTGGAGTTAAATATTCGGACTCTGGTACGTTCACTGATCTGCCTGTTTTTCCATTTGTTCCTTATACTCGCAAAAGCAGCTCTTGCTTTCTTGATTCTTACACCTAAGTCGATTTTGATATAGCCGTCTGACGCCATTTGGCTGCCAGATATTGGAGGCTCTCAACATTATCCACTGCTTGCCCGGCTACCGGCTGTTTACCAGCGCCGTTTAAACATCCGCCGTGTTCACATCGCCGAGCTTACTCTGCATAAAAGTGCCCCGCCAGTTATCGCACACAGTTAGCTCACCCTTTTTTGGGAACCTATACTAAGATACCCTGCATCCAGTTGGCCAGAAAAGTTGCGGTGTCCCAGATATTGTGAAATAAATTATGTAACTGTTGAGCGGATATAACGGGGTCAGCATTCAGCATCACGGCTGATCGACCCCTTGGGCTCTGTTGGATTCCATGTTTTGGACGGCTGTGTTAATCAAGCCATCAGACTTGGGAATTGACGTGATACGTCGAAGCTTTGGCGGATCATGCCGAGGTGTTGGTGGCCTGGCTGGCACTTTCAAAAGTTGTTCAAAGTGCTCGAATCATCGTTTTAGCTGGTCAGTTGGGTAGCTGACCAGTTCTATCTTTCACAGACATCTTCGCATTCATCTTTGTCCCGCTTGGGTGTCATGAGATATCGTAGAGGAGGCGAATGTCCGCGGTTGTTGCAGTTTTCTTGCCTTTGTCGGCTTGAGAGTCCAACCACGCTCGCTTGTCCTGTCGACATGAGCGCTTCACTTTGTTTTCCAGAGTTTTCATGCGGCGAGCCTTACTTGCAAGTTATGCTGGGATAGGGTTAAATGCGTTCCATGTTCCAATTCGTTTTCGTAGTTTCGCGCTGAAGGTCGTTGCCGTTAAATCAGTCCGTAACAAAAGCTAACATCTTTATCCCAAAACTCCGAAGCATTTCCCGCAAGCCATTTCGGTGTTTTCTGATCATTATGAGCAGGTGTTCTGAACTGTTCGAAGATGACATGACGGCCATCAGCAACGTTATAAATCTACAACAACATCCTGTAGAACCTTCAGGTATACATCGGCTGTTACCTTCAGATCATAGAAATAAACGCCTAGTCTTAAGCTTGGTTGAAAGGGCGATAGGAACGTGACTACGGTCTAATGCAAGCCATCTGTCATTCTATCGATTCATGTAATTGATTCTTGTTAAAGCTTTTTTTTATCATCAGAAAAAAATTGAAGGATTAATATAATGTGGATGGTTCAACCGAAACAACAGTATTTCGACTTTCTCCAATCCCCGACGCAAATTTACCTTGTCGGCCTAATGACTTATAAGGCCTAATGACCTATTCGGTTCATTGGCATTCGACTTACTGACAAACAACCAACTGCTGTTGGGCCGAAAGTCAGTGAAGGGAAGATGTGGTGAATTTAAATTTAGCATTTAGACGATTGCAATGAAGTTTTTCACTTATAACACAACCCTCATCTTCCCCATTTCATTTTTTTCTTTTCATTTTTTAGTTTTTTTGCTCTTGAAAGTATGATACCAAATTATGTTCAAATTGAAATAAACAAGATGCGTCAATTTTGTGTAGGATGAGTCGATAATCATTGCACCCCTTTTTAATGACTGGTGAAACGCCTATAGTTATCGAAATAAAACCAACTTTTTACAGTAGGTCAGTCTATTTTTTAATTGCAGCTTAGATATGCTGGTTAAGTTTCAGGATGAGTCTGAGTAAGATGCTCGACAATGGCGATTCATGCACGCCATCAGAGCCTGTACAATCGTTTCCGGGTCGTTTTCTTAGTTTTTTTTTTCATTTCTTCATAATTTTATATTCATCTTTCGCCTCTCCTTTATTCTTCCAAACTTCACCCTTCATCGTGGCCCAATAGTTTGAGATCAGACAGAGTTCAGGACAGTTTGGTAAGTTCATGTCTTTCGTGACAAAATCCACAATAATAGCCGCATACCACTTTTGAATAGTTTTGGAGTTGTGTCATGAAGCAAAATTAGACCAAAACAAAGGTGTTTACTATGCAGTCTCAACAGAAAAAAACATTTTGGAGGCACTATGTTTTGAAAATCTCACCGTTATGGTGCCTTTGGAAGGATTAATTCACTCCGTTTACCACAAGTGCATATAAGGAATACTTCCAAATCAGGTACTTTGAAGCGAATTTCGACAACTCCTTCCGTCTGAAACGGTCATGCAAAATAAACTTGTGAAATATTTCTGTACCGGAAACTGCTTGAAATCCATTTATATGTTCTATTAACATGGATTTGAATGGATGGATGCACGTATATCGCCTCTGCTTTATGGTCATATGCGTTACAAATGCGATTCTGTATTGACTGTGTTGTAGGCGTCTTCACCAATGACGCAGCACCGGTATTTCGTTAGCAGCTTCATGTAGAGTTTCCGGAAGGATTGTTTTGGCAGAACTTTGCTGGCCTTCGTCTCGATTTGGGAAGTTCTGCACTTGGTACGTTTTCAATCCGGATCATTTCAGTAATCAGCACTCTCTCGGTTTTTGTGCGTTGTTCCCTGTTTTTGTACAGTCCCTGTATTATGATCCACTGATCTATACCTCGAACCTTGAGACGGCCGAATGATGTATATCCATCAGTTTTCCCAAAATGCGATGTGACAATCCAGATTTCACATAAGGGTGAACAAAATCCTTACGAAGACGATCTTATCTTGACACAATTGAACGGAGATAAACAGTACACTCTAATTTGATAGTCTCGTAATAATTATCGACGCAACTTTTGGATCAAAACAGATCAAAACAAGGCATGTTTTAGGAGATTCAAAACAACCGATTTTTTTTTACTTTGGGGCAATACACTACTTGCTGTATAGTAACTCCTGAGCGACTTTTTAATATAAGAATTATTATTTTTGATGTTACGAAAGTAGTAACCTTGCAGAGGTGATTGAATGCATCTTTTACGTATATTTCCCGCAATAACATTTGCAAACTACATTATCAAGAGCTAAATCGGAACATCGTCATGAGGGGAACCCTCCCCTTGCCGCTTAGAACGGCTCGTTTTAACTCAGGTTTCGTTGAAAGCATATTTTGTATACTTTTTTTTTTTTTCAGTGTATGATTAATTCATGTTTCAATAAAGTCCTCATAAGAATATACAGACAACAAATTTGATTGCAGGGCTTTCCTCGATCTTTAAGTGAATATTTTTAACGGTTTTTGTAACGAATAAGGTGCTTCAGGTCATATCGACCCGGATTTCAAACTCACATTATGGAAAGTTTATTTGACTAAATTTTGAAGTCCTTGCAGTGACACCCGGGGTGGACCACTCTCCTCGCTCAACCAAGCTACGCCACTGCTCATAAATGTGTAAAAATGATAAACGAAAAAAAGCTATGTCAATTGGATCCGTTTTTCTTTGATTTTGAATGCTCTAGACTAACTGTAGACTACTCAACAAAAATCGAGCCGTCAATAGGCATGTGGCGGCGAAAATCCGTATTAACCCCCTTCTGAAGGGCTATTCTAGAGCATCCAGATTGTCCCTGAATGGCTAATATGGCTTCTCATGAAAAATCATGACGCTTGAGCCGTCGAAAGGCATGTTTCGGCGAAAATCAGTATTTGTCCCGTCCTAAAGGGTTCCCCCGGGGGCATCTGGATTGTCCCGGAATAACCAATATGGCCAATGGTAGCGCTGCTAATGGTCATTGTAATTGAATGTCTTCACGCAAAAATTGACAAGATTATAATTGACATTGACACTAGATAAATTGATACTCAAAATAATCTTTGCCAAAAATAACACTGATTCTTCATAATTGACAAGACTCACCCGATAATAAAAATAGTAATTTCGCTCATTTTGTTCTTTGTTATTATTACCCAGACAGTTGAGAGAGTGAATGCTCAATCACTTTGCCGGCTCCATGGATTTATTTAGTTGAATTTGTTTAATTGTGTTACCGTTTTAGCTAATAATGACGACTGCACATGTTGGACATTGACAATACAGTCAATGTTAAATTGACATTGTTTCCTTTGACAATGACTCTTAGCTTAAGGGCTTACGCTGAAGCATTCTCGTTTTCACCACTTGTGGACCGGATAAATTAACGTTCCCTAAATCTCCTTGCGTACATTTGACAACACCAGAACCGAAAAGCTTAGCATGTACTTTCACACTTTCACATTTTTCTCATTGTTTTGGAAATATTGTAGATTTCGCATTTTAAAACTATCTTAGAAAGGAGCGAAAAAATGACAGTAAAATATTTATTCCAATTTGAACAAGCGACACGTTCGGTCGTGTTTTTCGCTCTATCGATACTAAGTTTGTTTGTTTTTTTTTTCGATTTTCCGCGATTGCGCGTCCGGTTCGTGAACTATCGCCTGCGCTTGCAAAGTTATTAGCGATAGCAAGCCAGAAGGAAACGCTGCAAGGTTGTGAAAATTTTCTCACTCGACCTGTTGCCGTGGCAATGGGTCGAAAAAATCAACAAGTGGTGACATCCACACCAGTGGCATCAGCTCCCGAAGCCATACCGAAACCAAGTAGCTGCAAGCGTCTGCACCATAACAACACCGGACCATTGGACCCCAACGCCCGACTACTAGCGCGCAATCGGTTTGCTACGCTCCCGGTACAGGAGATACCGAAAAAGGTGAAGATTCCGCCGCTATTCACCACGTCTATTCACTCCAGAGAAAATAGTCGCTGAGCTGCAAGCGGCGGCTCTGAAACCAGTGAAGGTGTTCCCAATCAGACGTCAAGAACAGGTAAATCATCGGGACCAACTCTATCTGGTTCACTTGGAGAAGGGTTCCGTCACGATGGCGGACCTGTTGAAAACACGGGCCCTTTTCAACGTCATTATCGAGTGGGACCGGTATCGCCCGAGGCAACGTGTATGGCGTTTGGTCATGAGACCCGAGACTGCCACATGAAACCCCGGTGTGTAAAGTGTGCAGGAGCGCACATAACCATGGATTGCACCCCGATGGATGAAGGTGCTCCATCAAAGTGCGCCAACTGTGGCGCCAACCACGAAGGCAGCAACCGAGCCTGTCCCAAACGAGCGGAGTATTTGGCCACCCGCAAGCAGGCGTCCACCAAGTCTCGGCCTGGTCAACGCCACCCGCCACCTCGAATGGACGAAAAAAATCTCCCAACGCTCCGGTACCAAGTGCCGAACCTGCCAACAGTTCCGTTAAACCATCGACATGTAAACCGCCCGTCAGCTTCCGTTCAGCAACGATTCGCGACAGCCGCCACCACCCCTATGCCGGTTCCTCCTCTAGGCTGGTGCAATCCGAGTTGTAGTTCCTCCACGCAACCACCCACCGAAGGAAAGCTCTATGACACGGAGCAAATGGTCGAGTTCGTACAAGAGCTCTATCGTCAACTACGTTCCTGCCACTCGAAGGAGGAACAGCTCAAAACCGCCACATCCGTGACGATGAAATTGATTTCCAATTATGGACCATAATTACTCCATCAGCATCCTCAATTGGAATGCTTATTCCATCCTGAACAAATCAATTGAGCTCGGTGACTTCGGTGAGGTCATCGACATTGCCATCGTCACCGAGACACATTTCAAGGCGGAACACAGAGTTTTCATCCCAAGATACCGGATTGTGCGACTTGATCGTAGTGGCTCTAGTGGAGGAGGATTTGCAATCGCCCTGTGCAACACCATCAACTGCCAAATGCTTCCGAGCTTCCAGTTGCAGTTTATCGAAGACATCGGAATTGAGGTTGAATCTGCCGTCGGCCCTATCACCATCATCGCGGCCTATTGCCCCAAGCAAGCCAGCACCGCCAGCCAGCAAGCCAGGGCAGTTTATCATCGCCGGCGACCTAAATTGCGAACCACGAAATCTGGGAAGGCCCCAGGTTTCGATAATATCATGAACTTGGAGCTCAAGCAATTGAGCCCCCAGTTCTATAACCATCTAGCAATGGTTTTCAACCATTGCCTCCGACTTAGCTACCTCCCCTCGTGTTGGAAGTCAGCCAAAGTCATCCCCATCCAGAAACCTGGGAAAGATCCTTCATGTTCCAAGAGCTATAGGCCCATCAGCCTTCTGTCAGGAGAATCGAAACTGTTTGAAAAAGCGATCCACCGTCGGCTTCTCTCGTCTGCCGCCGAACTTTACATCCTGCTCGACGAGCAGTTCGGATTCCGACGTGGTCGTTCAACAGTGCACCAACTTAACCGAGTAACCAACATCCTCAGGCGGAACAAGTCTGTTGCGAAGTCATCTGCCATGGCACTTCTCGATATCGAGAAGGCCTTCGATAACGTGTGGCACGATGGCCTGGTGTATGAGCTGAAAAGATACAATCTTCCTATCTTCCTGTTGAAGATAATTGCAAATTACCTGTCGGGCAGAACATTCCGTGTTTCGCTGCAAGGTGCTGTTTCCGATGCACAGGGGATTTCCGCCGGTGTTCCGCAGGGAAGTATACTTGGTCCACTTCTGTTTAACCTATTCACCTCGGACATACCCCCGCTCTCTGAAAACGGATCTCTGTCGTTGTTCGCCGATGATACATCAGTCGTCCACAATGGTAGGGTAACCAGAGCGATCGCATCGAAACTGCAGCGAAGCCTTAATGTTCTGTCAGAATACTTCACCGAATGGAAGATCTGGATCAACGCGGCGAAGACCCAGGTCATCCTCATCCCACACTCCAATTCTCCCAGACTTGTTCCGCTTGAGGATTGTAAAATTAGCCTATGCAACACAACGGTGGAATGGGCCAAATCAGCTGTCTATCTTGGCGTTGCCATAGGCAGCAAGCTTTTTTTCAGGGAGCAGGTTGACAAAACTGTCACAAAGTGCAACTTTCTGTTGACGCTACTATACCCATTGACCAACAGAAGGTCTACATTATCCATGAAAAACAAGCTTGCTGTCTACAAGCAAAGCATACTTCCAGTCATCGAGTACGGCATGCCAATATGGGAGAGTTGCACAAAAACACATCACCTGAAGCTTCAGTGTATTCAAAATAAGTTCCTCAGGATGATCCGGAACACCCCTCCGAGGACAAGAACATCTGAGGTCCACCATCTGGCCGAGATTAAAATCCTTGACGATCGCTTTAGTGAGTCTATCAATCGGTACAGGACACGCAGCCTGACATCGGATCACCAGATCATTTGGAATCTGGTTCCCCACCCCTAGGATTTTCAAATTGTAGGTGCAGTTGTCGTTTAAGTAGGTTATCAAATTTCAACAAACAATGCCCCAAGGGCTGATCTGAACATTAATTTAAAAAAAAAAACATAAAACATACAAAACACAGCACATAAAACACACTAAACAAAGCTGAAGAGCCCATTGGGCTGAAACACTCAAAAATTGTAAATTAGTATACAAGACAAAGAATGCAATATAAACAAGAATTTTACTACTACTTACGACAGTAAAATATTCCGACACGAATGCACACGACTATGTAAAGTGTCGTTAATAAACAAACAAAACAGACAGTAAATTATAAACACGTCAACTCGCGGCCAACGCTTACTTCGATCATCTTACATGATATTGTTTCTTCCGAAAAACACTTTGTGGATATATAATAACAAAATTGTTTTTTTCCGAGTCATGCAGTTTTCTCAAGACAAAGATGTGCAATATTAGCGCGGTGCATTTTTGGCACCTTTGAAACTTTTGGGTGAAGTAACATTATAGAGTACAACCTGATTCATTGGTCTGCATCGTTAGTTCATAATATGGAACTTACAACCTGAAAAAGGCTTTTGCTAGAATTAACCAGATTGAAAAAGTAGTGTGCTTTTGACATTTTTTTTTCTCCATAAGGATAAAAAGTGCACTATTTTCTAATAGTTCACAATAACTAGATTGCCCCAAAAAAAACTGAACATCCCAAAAAATCGCCAACTTAAGCACTCAACTTTCAAGCGTTTGGTAATTCTTTCTCCGTCCGCAGAGATAATTCACATCCAATAGGGTCCAAATATCAAAAGCACACCTCGTATTGAACCTGATTTTTCGTCCGCCGATGATTGTGTATGATTTGGAGTGCATAATGCTCTCACTCACTCTCACTTGCTTGCGTCCGAGGCCGCGCGGATAACTACACACATGGCCCTGTATGGACCAAATCGATCATCATCAGAAAGCAATAGAGACGTTATCCAGCCAGTGTCAGGGAACTGCTTTATGAGAGCTTTGAATAGATTGATGATTGGTTGATCTGTCCGTGGATGGAGAAAAAAACATCGTGTTAGGGTTTTTTTTTATCGTTTATGGTCATTTAACAGGTTATTTCGTGATGCTTAGAGATGAAAAAATCTAATCAGCAATAAAAATTATATACATGTTTTGAATAGTGAAATCGACACACGTCATTTCGATTGAAAGGCCTTTGAATCTTTTCAAATGTTACTTGTTCAAATATTGTGATATACATGAAAGAAGTGGCAAGCCTCAGTACAATTCCAAGCCTATTGCAACTAAGTCAGTATGAGTGTCCGCTAGAAGAGGGTTCATTATATTTGATTTCAGCTTTGATACACGTTGAACCTTTGCGTCAGAGGAATTTAGCTCCATTTGGAGGCTGGAGGAAGTAGCGGGCGGGGTGAGACTGGTGTAACATATCGACTGCTCCGGTTGAGCACACGCAGAAAGGATGATTCATAAGATCGTCCAGATATGTGTAGGTACGTTGCACGATCCGGACGACGATGGCGTGGGCGCTTGGTTGATCGTAATGCTCACGCTGACTGGGGCCCTCGAGGCGAATCCGTATCGATACGAAGAAGAGTGTTCACGCCGTGCTTTGGAGGGTGGGAGCGAACAAAACTTCACACTCGATTCCAGTAATCATCAGGCTTGTTCGTCTATAATTTTGTTTCTTCCTCTATCAGACACTGACGCGCGATGCTCAAACGCTGCAATTAGTCTAAAACTGAAAGACTGAGCCAACGAGAGCGTAGTGCAAGGTAAGGTCGGAGCTGGTAGAGACTATTCGCTTGGCTGCTGTGGATTTATCGGTAGCAGTGGAATATGATTTTTGCTGGGAAACTGCCAAGCTGTGCCAGAGCATTGAGCTGGGGTGCCGGCAGGGAGAGAGAAAGAGAGCACCAAGTAAATACGGGCGAAGGCAGAAGGGAACCACGATCCGGCGAAGACGTAATCGACGTTAATATCAGTTTAATTCAAAAGATTAGAAAGAAAAATCGGAAGCTGTTACTCCGAGCGCCCGACAGGCAGCAGAAACGGGCTGACTGACTAGAGCGTGTGAACTTTTGGGGATTTTCCTTTCGGTTTCATCCGAAGCTGACAGCGCACGCCTGCTGCTCGGTTGGATGCTCTGAATCGATGTCCGCTAGGGCTGTGATTCCTCTCTTTGGCGAGCCACAATAACAACGCTTCCAATTCGGAGATTATTTTAACCGTTTCCTGTCCAAGGTGTGTGCAATGCGGAGTTTTATTGATAATTGCAAAATTAATATTAATCATCGAAATGCTTCAGCCTGCTTTTTTTTTTGTTTTTTGCTCATACGGTGGGATCTGGTGTGGATGTAGATTGTGTGTGAACGTTTGTAGTGTAGCAGTTGTTTTATGGTAAAGAATAAATTATGATACAAATTTATTTTCAAGCCACAAGTATTGCCAACATTTTTCAGAGCCAAATCGAAAAATATGTGATATTACGAATTTGGCGTCGCTAGGTTTGAGTATATTTACGAGTTACTTTGTGAGTGCCGAGGACAACAAAATATACATTTGCCGGAATTGAAAGAAGCTCTCACCTCATAACTGTCTATGCTCGAAGTTTCTTTAAACAGTTGTGTTTAAAAACAGCAATCAATCTCTTAATCCAATGTAATGTTCTAACCATTCACTTATAACTCGTTGTGCTTAATTTTTACCAAAACCATTTTGAATTTGATGGTTGGCACTGAATACATAATTGTCTACTGTTACAATGAATAATATAAGAGAAGACATTACAATGATAGGCAAAATAGAGTGCCCACGTCATCATTGTTTGGATTTCTCTCATTTATTTGATTCAAATTAAGGTAAACACACTGTAGTCTTTTTTGATATCTTAGTTTTCATTTTCTTTTCAAGTTTCACTTATGAAATAATAATAAAAAAAGAGTTCGATTTGAAGAAAAAAATCTATTCGTTTAGAAAAAAAAAACAGTGACAAAAAAGTGCCCACTTCATTTTGGCTTCTTCGAAGATAAATGTAATTAAAAGAAAAGCATTTTAATAATTTATGTGTCCTCCTCTGGCCTTACGGGCCAGCTGCAGGTGCTTCGGCATGCTCTAAACCAGGTTCCTCAGGTGCTGTGGATCAAGCTCTTCCCAGGCGCGCTTCAGGGCCTCAAAATAGTTGAATTTATTGGTAACACCAGTTTTGTCAACCCTGGCATCTAGAATCGCCCACAAATTTTCGATGGGGTTGAGGTCCGTGCTTTGTGGAGGCCATTCCAGCGAGTTTGATCCAACGAGACCGAAAGAAAAACTTGGTCTTCTTGGCAGCAAGCTTCGGGTCGTTGTCCTGCTGAAATACAAACTTCTCTTCAAGCTCCGTCAGCGAAACCTCCAGATTTTCTCGCAGGATGTTGATGTAGGAATCTGCCGTCATTATCCTGTCGATTTTCACGAAAAACACCCCCAGACCGTCACATTTTCTCCTCCATGCTTCACCGTGCCTTGGACGTGGCGCTCCTTAAGCCCCTCACCCGAACCCACCGCTTTCGATTAAAAAGCTCGAATTTTTATTCGTCCGTCCAGAGACCCGTTTACCAGAACTCTTTGGCTTTGCTTGCCTTGCTGATAAATGGGCGCTTCTGGGTAACTTTGTTAATCATCTCCCGTGCTGCAAGACGGCGACGAACAGTTCGTCCAGAAACTGATAGCTGACGTGTTTTGAATCTCACCGACAGTTACTTTTGGGGTTTTCTTGACTTCGCGCATGATCTTGGTATCCGTTCGTGTATCCGTTTTGCGCTTCCTGCCTCTGCCTGTGCGATCCACCACTGATCCGAACGTGTACAAATGCATCAGGTCAAGCCGTTTGCTTCAAAACACGTCCTAATATCAAAACATAAACAATCGAGGGGTCTTTTGACGGAAGCTTATTGAAAACATATCGATTTTTCAAGTGGGCACTCTTTTTTGTCGCTGTGTTTTTTTCAATACAAATTGATGCTTTAGTTCTTTAAGTCGAACTCTTTTTTTTATTATTATTCCATGAGTGAAACTTGAAAAGAATATAAAAAACAAGATATCATAATAGACTACAATGCGTTTACTTTAACTTGAACCAAATAAATGAGAGAAATTAAAAAAAAGATGAGTTGATCACTTTATGTTGCCTATCAGTGTAGATCTACCTGCTAGTCCTTGGTTGCTGATTCAACGCACAGCTTTTTTTCCAGCTTTTCAAATAAATTTCCGTAACTTCCTGGTTTGAAAACATTTTGAATCGAAAATCACAGAAAATTTGACAGATTTGTTTCATTAGTGTGCGTGCAATAGCGGAAACAAAATGTCAGTCATAATAATAAAATGTGTTGCGTAGGATTGGGCGATAAAATCAGAAATATCTCCGTAAAATCAGAAATATCTCCGTTACCCGACCCGTGCGGCGGTTGCAACCACCTCCATTCAATTTCTAGAGAAATTTTACATAAGAATAGGCCTATTTTGACTACCGTAGACCCTTCCGATTAAAGATTATTCAGCAATATTCAAAAATACGGGGAATTGGGGAAAACTAAGCCCAATATCTCTGTTTTCCGACTCGTGCGGTGGCTGCAACCATCTTCATTTGAATTTTAGAGAAATTCTACATAAGACTAGGCTTATTTTGACTACCGCTGACCCCTCCGACCATAGATTAATGAACAATATTCGAAAACATGGGGGAAGTGGGGTAAAATAAGCCCAATATCTCCGTTATCCAACCCGTGCGGTAGCTGCAACCACCTTTATTCAATTTCTAGAGAAATTCTACATAGGAAAAGGCTTCTTTTTACTACCGCTGACCCCTCCGACCATAGATTAATGAACAATATTCGAAAACATGGAGGAAGTGGGGTAAAATCAGCAATATCTCCGATACCCGACCCGTGCGGTGGCTGCTAGCGTCGGGCGGGTTCTGTCAACCGTCAACTGCGGAACAAAATCATCAAGAACATTAAGGCAAACCACAACATCTCAGACCGCGATTTGGCCAAAAAGTTTCGCGCCGCCCGCAGTACCGTGCAACGGATTAGTCTCCGGGAAGGCTTCAAGTCATACCGTAAACAAATAGGGATCAAAAGCAGAACAATGTGGTCAGAATCCATGCCAGAAAACTGTATGATCAGGTGTTGACCAAATTCAATGGTTGTCTCCTCATGGATGATGAAACCCATGCAAACAGCTACCGGGACAACAATTTTACTTGGCTACGACTCGGGAAGATGTTCCTGCCAAATTCAAGTTTGTGTTTGCAAATGAATTTGCACGTAAATACATGATTTGGCAAGGCAGCTGTAGCTGCGATAGGAAGACCAAGCTTTTCATCACTGATAAGACAGTTTGTTCAGAGCTGTACAGAACGGAATGTCTCCAAGAGCCAATATTGCCATTCATCCGATTCCACAATGAACCTGTCATGTTTAGGCCAGATTTTGCAAGCTGTCATTACAGTAAAACAGTACTACAGTGGTATACAACCAACGGGATTCAGTTTATACCGAAAGAACTCAACCCACCAAACTGTCCCCAGTTCAGACCGATAGAGAGTGGAATAAGATTGCCAAAACGATGGTTGAGAATAATTTGCGCGGTTATAAAACATATTCCGCGAAAAGAGCACATATTTTTCAAAAAAAAAAAAAAAAATTTTTTTTTTTTTGTTTTTTTTTTTTTAAAATTCACAAAAAGCCGAACATTTTAGTTTAAACAGAAAACTATTTTGTTAATGTGTATCCAAAATAAGCGAAATGGTCTATGTTCCAATTTTAACTGGGCCCCCCCCTAAAAAGGTTTTTTTTGTATATATACATTCTATAATATTCTTATTTTTGTGTGTGGTCTTTTTTTTAAATATTTTTAAAAAAAACAGAAAACCACCCGCATAGTAAAGGCAACTCTGCGAATGTCAATAACTGACTCGCATCGAATGAAACATCCTTTTCTGAACACATACATACTAAATCTGATTAGAAAGTTAAACATTATCTCATTAGGCGTGAAAAACTAAGTCTTGATTTTGAGACGAATAACGACTGTTCCAGAAAGTATAAGCACACCTTATTTTAACGGTCGCTTTGAATATAATGAAATATTTCAACATGTTTTGGCTGCGTCCTTTTGTTTGCACATTTCTGAATGACATAGCATCAAATAAGTGCTCAGTTTTGTGTTACCTATCAAAATGCGCGGTCTTCCTCCGGAACAACGAAAAAGTATCGTGCACAAATGGTGCACTGTGAGCGGACTCTCCTTGAGAAAATTAGCCAAGGAAGAGGGTGTAAGCGTCGGAGCGGTGCGATCTGCGATTCGAAAATATAGAAAACAGTGTACGTTTGAAGATACGCCGAAGAGTGGTCGGAAATCCAGTCCTGTTAGTCCGGATATCGATAAAAAGATCATTGATGCCTACAAGCGAAAACCAGTGACATCCGTTCGGGATGTTGCGAAAAAACTAGGGACCTCGTCGAGTAACGTCATGCGTGCCAAAGAAAGACTTGGGCTAAAAATATACCGAAAGCAGAAAAAACCCAAAACAGGCCGCGTCCGTGAAACCACGCCCGCAAACTCTACAATTCGTTATTGTGTAGAAATTCTGGGTGTATGATAATGGACGATGAAACGTATGTGAAACTTGATTACAAAACGCTTCCCGGACCACAATTCTATACTGTAAGCGAATACAAAGACATCCCCGAAACGGAGAAGGCAATTTTTACCGAAAAATTCGGTAAGAAGGTTATGGTTTGGCAGGCAATATGCGAGTGTGGTAAAACATCTAGTCCGTACATCACAACGGAGACGATGAACACTCAGAAATACGTTAAGGAATGTCTCCAGAAGCGATTATTGCCAATGTTCAGGCAGCACGAAGGTCAAGTAGTGTTTTGTCCTGATTTGGCGTCATGTCATTACGCAAAGGACACTTTAGAATGGTACAAAGGTCAAAATGTATGATTCGTGCCGAAAGACATGAATTCGCAGGAACTGCCCGGATGCACGGCCAATCGAGACTTTTTGGGCTTTAACCAAAGCAAAGTTTCGAAAATTCATAAAATCAGCGGACGACATCCAAAAATTTAAAAAAGATTGGCCAAAAGTGGTCAAAATAGTGGGAAGTACCACTGTGCAGAAGCTAATAGGTCATGTTCGAGGAAAAGTTAGGAGTCTTGGTTATGATTAAATATTTTGATTAAACGAGAGTAAAATATCATATAAAACACAAATACATAAATGATTTGCCAAATAAAATTATTAAAACTAAAAAAAAAACACTTTTTTGTTATTTTGAAACTGTGCTTATACTTTCTGGAACAGTCTATATGCAGTTCTTCATTATACCCAATATAAAACGCTACCCCCGGCCACCCATGTACACTACCCCACACACCCGCCAAAAACACAACCACACCCCCACACAAAAAAAAAATAAAAATAAAAACACGAGTAAACATTCCCCTCGTTTAATTTCACCAACGAAATTGTTTGCAATCTTTCCCCCCCACCACAAAATTTGCCACTCCCAGACCCAGACTAGATTCAAGCGTTATCTGGCTTAAATTTAAATTATATATCTAATTATTTTCTTCCAAATCTAGTATTCCCCTTATGTGCATTATATAACGCAGACAATTCAATGTTTCTTTTTATCTGTGTAAGGTATCATTTGAGGGTCCTTGCAGGTCCATCCTATTGTGGCCCTTTACAGACAATACGCTTATTAGCAAGTTGTCTGAACGTACAATTATCACTAATGGCTGGCATATATACGTTTGCGTTCCGCTGACGTGAATTTGACAGAAAACCTATATGAAAACTGTCAAATTCACGCAAACGCATCCGCAACGTATCAATTGTGGCCCAGCCATTAGACAAAAGTCAATGTCTTTTACATAAAAGTTACACAGATAAAAAGAGACATTTAATTTTCTGCGTTATTTAATGCACATAAAAGGAATGCTTGATTTGGCAGAAAAAAATGGGATCTTTCATGTAAATTGAATCATGTGGCCTAATGTATGAAAGATTGCAAACATTGTTGTATGGCGTATGAAAGATTGCAGACAATTGCGTTGTTTACGTCACCTTTGGCTTGAAATTAAACGATTAATTTATATTCACACTGGAGAGCAGACTTTTCAGCACCATGGTTAGTTTAATTTGATGACACATAATAAAAATTATGAATTTTAACAGACGCGTAAAATTATCCCTCATTTAGTTTCAAACTAACGCAATCGTAAACAACGAAATGGTTTGCAATCTTTCATATTTTATAGATTTCAGCGGTATCTAGCTTAAATTTACATGGAAGATCTCATTTATTTATGTCAAACCAAACATTTCATATATATGCATTAGGTTACTCAAAAAATAACATGTTTCTTACAATCTTTGGGGCATAAATCATAAAATGGCCCATGGATTTTCATTAGTTATGATTGGGTTATCAGGTATACTTGCAGTTATTTCTTTTTTAACTTGATGACCATGTTAAATAACAAGTTCTTTAAATAAAAAAAATTGTATTCTATCATCAAATGAACGATAAATATTCCAAAGTTATCACAGTTATACACAGAATAAAATGATAGATGTTAACAGATGTGTAAAATTTCCCCTCGTTCAATTGCAAGCCAAATCAAGCGTAAACAACACATTGTTTGCAATCTTTCATGCAACAGTTTGGGCAACATCGTGCTTTATTTGGCATAAAATATCCCATTTATGAATACCAAAACTATCATTTCATATATGTGTTTTAAATAACGCAGATAAATAAGTGTTTCTTTCAAACTGTGTACCCACCAAATTATGTTTAATAGTTTGTATTATTTCAATTATCTGTGCATGGTATTTTTTCTATGAGTCTTAGCTTAAATGTTAAGCTCTCCTAATTTAAATCTAGGAGGTCATTTATGTCAAGAATGAGTTGAGTTAAACATAAATATTAACCTTATTTATTTGCTCTTTATTTTTGCGTCTTTCAAATTAAAACATAACGACGTTTTCTGACTTACCTTACCAATGAGGCTACGGCTGAGGTGGCCGTAGAAGCTTCTATTATATTCGGTCCAGAGCAGTCTGCAAAGGGATGCCTTCTACATGATCGCTCCACCTTGCTCATTGCGCACCTCATCATCTTGTGCTCATCGGAACGTTATCGAGAATCATTTTAACCGGGCTGTCGTCCAACTTTCTTACGACGTGCCTAGTCCACCGTAATCGAACGATTTTTGCTGTGTAAACGATGGAAGGTTCTCCCAACTATTGATGCAATTTGCCTCTTCCACGTTCAGTCTTCCATCTGCACTCCACCGTAGATCATAAGATTGCGAAACATTTTTTCGCCGATTCAATCGAATACAGCGTTGAAAATACCCACCACTTTCGCATGTGTTTAAGGATCCGCTGGTTTTACCGGTTTCCGGATTTCCGGGCGATGGTCAAACTTTCTTCACACACCATGGTGTTTGGAAAAATGAAAAGTTTCGCTGACGCTCGAGCTGATAGACCGGGATTTTCGTCTCGGTTGTGCAGGATCGAATCGTGGCATGATTGCTCCGTTGATGCCATGATGTAAATAAATGAATTAATCCTGACAGTCTTCTTTGATTCTATAAACTCTATTAAATAAATTTTATAGTTTATAGTTTATGTTTAGACCTTGGATAATCCTAATAAGTTGTAAATCTCGAATGATGGTGTAATGTTGAAGAAATGTTTTGAGAAGCAGCCGGTTCAAGAATTACCGGAGAATTTTCTCTTAAAAATTTTCTATAGTATGCAACGTGGATGAATGCTGAATTATCATCGTGTAGTGAGCATTAACAACACACAGATGGATGGAATTGTATACGCCTTGGGACCACTTAGTATCAAGAGAAGGCTGTGAACGCAATATGAATTGAAGAAAATGTGTCTTAACAATGATCGATGAAATCGACGGATAAATTCCAGACACTCTTCTATTTAATCTAATTTATTATCACACTAGCGCAGCCAATTCCGGAAACCATCCTGGATAATGACGACTTCTTAAATGCATTTTTTTTTTGTCACCGGCCAGGCGTAGCATGTGCCACAAAGAGGACTCCAAGAAATAGAGCGGTTCCAGAAAGAGTGTCTGAAAACGCTCTTCTACTTCGAATCAAGGGAAGGAAGATTGCGTGGACCTCCCGTACCAAAAGGCTTTCATATCGAGTTAAATAATTAGAAAATTTGTTTTTCATCGTTGAGAGCATAGATGCTAGAAAGATTAGTTATTGCTCTTTTTGCCTGTGGGTGGACTTTTGCCATTTGAACCAAAAGTCTGGCAATAGTTTGCCAAGGTTATAGCGCCTTATCTAGCTCACTGAAATTGAGATTGAAATTTAAAATTTACAGATTAATACATTTAGTAGGATGTTATATAATAGTCTAATAATACAGTAAAAAGAACAATCCACGCTAATCTATCTCAAACTACGATTGAGGGTAAAATAAGAGTCCGTAGATGCATTTCGTGCCTACTGGCAACTATACCCAATGATTTCATTATAACCAATCCACTCAACAAATTGCAATGTTGTGTGATATACTGGACGGATTATTAATTACCTGTTTTGGTACGTTTAACAAATTGCGTATCTCGAGGAAACATCGCTTTGCCGGTCCCACAGACTGCAGACTACGTATGCTTAAATTAACTAAAATTAAACAATTAAACAATTAAACAATTAAACAATTAAACAAACAATTAAAAATTCGTTGTAAGCACTTCACTAAAAAAATTCACTCTTCCTATTGAGTACCTTTGGAACGTATCTCTTAGAAACAACGTTTCAATTATTTAGAAAAAGACTTCCAAAACTACGCGATAACTTCTGTTCTCCAGCCGGTATCGTTGCGAAATGATCGAGCTCAAATCCTCTTGTCACTAAGAAATGTTGATCAAACAATTATCTCTTATGCTTAATCAAAGCGCCAGCAAACAATCCGCATGGCGAATAAAGATTCCTTTTAGCCTTTCTCCTTTCGTCAAGGTGGTTATTTCATAGTTTGGAGCCATTGTTGCATTTCTTATTTTTATAGCATTCAACTTTGCCGAAGCACAACCCCGTCGACATGCTAAATAAATTTGTAGCGAATCAAACTTAACCTATTTTGTCAATATATACATTTGGTATACGATTCAAATCTTATCAAACCTAATGTAACCTAATTCATAATAGTTCTAAAAAATTCAAGCGAATGAACCTCAACCAAAAAATATTATACAACGCCCAACGTTACAAAATTCACACACCACCGGAGTTTAGTTTAATTTATTGATATTTGATAACCTAGTTCCGAATTCTCCCACCACTTTGATTATTTGAAGTTGCCACTTTTTTTTTAGTAAATATCGTTCACAAACCCAAAGAGTTAGAACCGTAGTTCTACGCTTTCAGTTTGGGCAACCCCATAAGGCTGCCACTTGTTTTTTATTGTGAATCTGCGATAACAACTTTCTCTTGTTATTTAAAGCATCTATGCAGAGGCTATTGTCAAAACCCATCTCGATCACTTTGAATAGTTTACGCAACATCTGAATACAAAATAAATAAAACGTCACGCGTGTCCCCCAAGTCCTAACCATACAAGCAGATGGACGTTCCAGTTTCGAAAAAAGAGCTTTCACGCTTCTTTCAAAAAACAGCTTCAACCAATATTGTAGGGGAGAAGGTTGCACAACGCCCCCCAGGGGCAAAATGCTTCACTCTGATATGTCATGCTAGGAGGCATTTTGCTCAACATTTGATTTTGTTAACAGATGAGTATGTATAGTTTCGGGTCGATTCCATACAAAACAATCACCAGTTTTACCAATTATAACAACATAAGTTGGTTTCAGAGCATATCGATGCAATATTTAAGCGATGTATTTTCACAGTTTTCATAGGGTTTCAATGCCAAATTTTTTAATTAAAATGAATACAAAACAACTCGCTTGTATACGAACTTTACGATCTGCGGGAAAACAGTATGATTTCGACCTAAACGACCGTTGTTCATAAGTTCTGAATGGCCCGTTATGTTTGATGACGACCTACAAAAACCAGGAATTACCGAAGCTTGAAGCCCTGCAAAGGTAGATTGAATGCGTTCTTTAATTAAAAAACCTGCAGTAAAAAAACAGAGAGCGCCTAGAGGTATGCAATCAAGAATATCTAGAGTAAAATCGTAATGAGAGGGCAGTATGCATCGGTCAGGGAGTCATATATCCCCTATTTCTCGCTGAAGGTATTTTTGGAGTAATTCCCGAGTAACACATCTTCATGTTTTTTTTGTTGTTGCGTAAGCTTTTTTATAACCAAATCTAGTAATATAAAAGTATTGTCAACCGTTATAAAACTTGTGTATTGCTTGGGTTGTTTGGTAAATTATTTTTCTGCAGTAAATTCTTATTACGGTAAGATTTAAGGGAGGTACGGAAAACAAATTGAAATTATGAATTGACTAATATAAAGTGAGCATATTTGATCAATTAGTGGAAAACAAACCGATTAGTTTCTTAAAGAGGGCATTATGCCCCCCGTTCCCCTACCTCTTACAGTTTGACGCACGATCACAGTACGATCACTTTCCATCCCCTTTGTAGAAACATCAAGAGCTAGAGCAGATCGCCTTTTCTTATGATGATGATAACCTCTCTCACTCTCTTCGTGATCTGGAATGAGGGGGTTTTCATTCAAACAACCAACGCCGAGTTTCGTGGCATGGAACCTGCTGATGCTAGTGGTTTTGGATCGTCAAACGACAGCACGTCAAACATCAACTTGAATTAATTTTATATTTGGCTTCGGTTTGTTTACACCAAAAAACAGTGTCGAGGCATAAAATTAATAATCATCATCTTCCACCTCCGCACGAGCACGAAAAAGAGCGCACTCCTATACTTGAGGGACAAAGACAATCGGAATGGGGACCACGAGGCTGCTGCAGAAACTGTTCTCAAAACTTTGACTGCAATTTTCAGGGGCCCACTTCTTCCAACCATTCTTTTCACAGTACCAACTACAATCCATCTCGGTCGACTCCATCAGCTCCCACATGAATCACGTCCCGAAACAGGATGGATGTCTGTCAGTCAGTCATAATTTTCTCACCCACCTCACTGCCAACCGAATCCACGGCTATCGAAGCCCTCTCCAATGATATAAACACATGTATAACCCATAATGCGCTGACTCACGGGTGAGAACGTGTGTCAGAGACCCCTTTGATACACTTACGCTTCGGTCTCGATCTCGGTCTGGCATTGGAGTAGTGCGGTGCTGGCTGTGATCGTGCAGCGGAAGGCGAACTTGAGATCATCCTGCCACTTTGACCGGGCGTAAACTACCTCCGGCGGCACAGACTCACCGCAGACAGGAGGTCTTACATCCGCCTAATCCAATTCCCAGAAAGATTGATGCTTGATCGCTTTTATCCTCCAACGCGACGACTCTTCCAGCCATCATCACTGACGTCTTTTGTGGAAAATATTAGTTCGTCACTTTTGGATTGATGGTACTCTTGGAGGTAGGTCGTTAGTGTGTTTGTAGATATATTTTCGGCAAAAGGTGTTGTTTTAAATAAATTGAAATTAAATTTCCGCTGATTTAACATTCGCATAGACCTTTCACTTGATTATTCTTTGTTGAATACCACACACAAAGCGAATGATTTACCATATCAAGTCCAATCAAGTCGAAGAATTTGTACCGGCGAAAGAGCAGTTGCAGAAATTTGATATGACCTATGCTGCATTGACCTTTCGATGCAGGGGATCGTTCACTTCGGATGGAAATTGCCGAGAGAAAGGTTCATCATTTTGTGGCTGAACGATGACTGCTGCTGTTGCAGCTGCTGCAGTTTCTGCTGCCCATGTAAGCAATCACGTTCACATCCAATTTTCCGCAATATCCAGAAAGATACCTATCACTGCAATTTAACATTGCATGCATGTCCTATTCATTCATTTTCACGTATAATTTGATACCATGCATTACGAGCTCGAATGAGGGCACCGTAAATTGAAGATGAACTGTTCCAACATGCTCCCCACCGGGTGTTGTGCCTTGCTTTCATCATTTTCAGATTAGTGCTTTGCAAATATAGAAATAATCGTTCTCATATTGGTTAGAGCAGTTTGTTAGAAATGATTGTCTTTTGCATTTGGACCCTGCCCTTCGGTTCAGAAAGGGGCATGGGCGTGTTCTTCCGAGTTGGTCGTGGCATTTTTCATGTGTGAATAGGCTGCCACATCAACGTTCAAAAGTGCCTGAACCAAATGGACAGCTTGTAATGATCACTTGAAGATGCGATGGGGGATCATTGCCCTGATATTCCAAAATGTAGCACATAGTAAAGTGTTTCTTATCTTCTATAACTAAACGTGATGGATTAGATCAAACAAGTGAAAATTAATCGGGAATGATCTCTCACATGCATTCGTCGAACCATTCTGAACGGCCGTTGTGAGAATATCACCATGAAAATCTCACATGCGCATAAAACGAATTTTACGCCAACTCGTCTTCATGATTGGCAGCACACTCTCAAAATCCAGTGAATATTTGTGGGTGGATAGACTATGTCTTTTCAAGCAACTTTGCATACCTTGTTTTTTTTTTTTTAATTTTATCTATACAACCATTTAGGTATAAAGGGCTTAAGTTTTTGGATCGATTTTTTTTAAATCAACATAACTCAAAAAGGAAAAGACTTACAAAAAAAGTAATATATAGGTGGCTTTTAGGAAATTATCTTAACTTTTATGGAAAAAATTGTCAAGATTGTAAAATCGATTTTTACACGCTTAAAAAAAATATTTTAAAATTTAAAGTCGATTTGCAATAAATTGCTATCTTAGAATTGGAGGAAATTTGTTTCTATAAGAGGCAAAAAAATTGTCTATAAGTTCGCCAAACACTGCGAGATGGGCACTTTTATGGAAAAAAAAATTTCATGTCCAATTTTTACCGTGTATCGCGCCAACTCGTATTATAATTTGGTCCTAAAACCTCACAGAAGCCAGTTAAATTTAATTTTAATGACAATTTGGATTTTTTAACGGTCTTTGAATGTTTGCAAATTCAAGGCTACTATTTGGAAAGGGCTTATTTTTAAATTATTAATAATTTTAAATTTTGGTGATAATACAATTAAATCAGGTGCTTGATCCTGTTTATTACCAACCGTATGAAGTTTATTACAAGAAGGACAATAAATTGGAAAAAAAAGTCTTTATCATAATTTCTGAAGTATTGACCCTTGACTCAATAGCAGTTCTGTTGTTTATATCGAAATTGCTAGATTTCATTCATTCAATATATTCCTCAAAAACTATTTTCATGTAAGATGGAGCAGCGGCCCATTATAAGAACAAAAGGAACTTTGCCAGCGTGTGCAATTTCAAGTCAATGTATGGAAAAGGTCCATGTAATGCTATTGGTGGTACTCTCAGGCGAATGGCAAAGAGAGCAAGCCTTGCTCAAGATTATGGAAACACAATCAAAACTCCTCGGAAACCATGTGATTGGGCAGTTGAAGAGTCAAATAAAAATATAACAAAACTGAATTTCTGCTTCATATCAGCTGAGCAGTATGCAAAAACGTCAGAATAACTAGAAGAGTTCTATAGCCACAGAAAGACAATACCTGTTACACAGGTTCATTGCTTTGTACCTATTTCAGAAAATCAAATTTCAGCTAATATTTTTTCTGATTCAAAGGATAATCCAAAAAAATCACTTTGTTTGTGAAAGATTTATAAATTAAATATATGAAGCTATGTTTATTACTAATACGTGAAGATGAACATATAAAAAATAAACAAAATAAAACCCTTACCAATAAACCTATGAGTTAACATTGACATAAACAGTATATAACGTCATATTTGAATCGTCTTTAAATCGATATGCATCAACCATTCAAAGACGACTCAAATATGCATTTTTTTTTAGATTTATCAGCCCCGCTCTATCACAATTTTTCACATACCTTTTACACATTCTGTAACAAATCTTGACCGTCCTTCCGACCCCTCTCGCTCCCTCCCCCCAAAGATATACGAAGTCATAATTTAATCACCAAGGAGTATTCGAACAAGCGGTTATGAATGACTTGTACTTAAACGTACACTTTTGGTTCTGTTTTAATGATGTAGAGGGAAATATATTGTTGTTGACCCTTTTCAAATGTTAGTCTAGATGATTATTGTTTTTACCAAATGTTCAATACATTCAATTCTTTATGACTGCTGAACGAGCCCCCGGGAAGGCACTGTCACTTTTTTTAATGAAACGGTTGGATCCGCATAACACAAGAATGTGATATATATTTTCTTGAATGAGCTGCACTACTCGTAATTCTCAGTAATAAAGTTATATTTATAAACTTTGGCGGTCTTGCGTCGATCTAATCAATTAACTAATACATTTATGAACATATCCGATCCGATATTTTCTTCAGTTTTGTTTGCATTTAACACTGAAATTAATTCTAAACTTTTAAACTTCACTAACTTCACTGCCAAAGTCCAAACTGGCACCGTCCTATATCAACGTCGCGGAACTTAGTGGGCAGCGTAACGATGCTGCTTTTAGAACTTGAAAAAACCTAATCTCCTGTTATTTTCCCAACTTGGGCTCAAATATGGGCGCTCTCTGGCCATGTTCTTCAAAAATACCCTCCCCCCAAAACGCGGGTTTTGGTCACTCATTCTCATCGCGACCTATGGACTTTTCGGTCGATGCCCGCTATAATGGGCTGTAATAATATTTTCAGAATCAAACTTAAATGTTACCGCGACCATGAGGAATGCTTATATATTTTTTTTACTACCGGCGGGTTTTTTTTTCTTTCCTTGTTTTTGGCTACTCATGCACCTACCGGTGGCTTCGTTTTCTGTTTCAGAAAGATCGTCGCGCGCGCATGATTCCCTAAGCAAAAACGCGAACCTGTAGGGTCACAAACACTGAGGGCTGCATTTATGCGGAAAAATAGGCGCTGCAATACCCCCCTCTAATTGAGTTTGTAGGGCTACTAGAAGAGTTGCCATCAAATCGAACGGAAGGTGTTCCCTGCTCTAACTGTGTGATCCTTCCCCCCGAGGCATTCTCGAGCCTTGCCTCATCCTTGATTGGTCATCTCCATCCTCGCCGCATCTTCGATTTTTACTATATTTCGTTGTCTTGTTTTCGACCAGTCGTTGGGCAGGGGTTCTTGGACTTCCAGTGTGGTGGCACCTATCGTCATTCGTCATCTGTCCAGTTTACTTCCATCTTCCGGGTCTTTTCCATCAAGCGGTTCCGATTATCCGCTTGTCCTAGAATTCCTTGCTCAGGAGGAAGCTACCGTTTTTTTTGCGATAATGTTTCTTAGTTGTGAGCTGTTTGGCTTATCTCTGATTAGAGGATTTAAAAATGAACTTAAACCCTTCTTTTTTTCTGAGAAACCGGAGCCATGTCTCCGTCCCATAGCTGTTATCGCTGTTAAATTTTATTGGATCCTATAGGGGTGTTGAAGACCATAACTAGACGAGTTTGCGTGATACACGGTAAAAATAGGACATGAAAAAATTGTTGAGGAAAAAAAATGTTCCTTGAAAGTGCCCATCTTGGAATATATGGCGAACTTTTAGACAATTATATTGCCTTTATTAAAAAAAAAATTCGTCCAATTCTACGATAGTCATTTTTTGCAAATGGACTTAAGATTTTAAAATATTTTTTTTTTAGTGTGAAAGAATCGATTTTACAATTTTAACAAACTTTTCCATAAAAGTTACGACAATTTTCTAAAAGTCACCCATACATCACTTTTTTGTAAGTCGTTTCCTTTTTGAGTTATGTTGATTTAAAAAAAATCTATCAAAAAACTTAAGCCCTTTTCAAATGATAGTCTACAAAATTTTGAAAAAACAAATTCTGCAAAGTTGCTTGAAAAGAAATAGTCTACATACCCAGAAAGTTTTATTGGATTCTGAGAGGATTCTGCCCAACACTGGATGAGTTGGCGTGAAATTCGTCATAAAGCTTGTTCGCGACAAAATCTGAATGGATTATATTTGGAATGAAATTAATTTGCTAGTAGTTAAATCCAAGATGCATTTTTTTATTCATTTAATTTTGCATTATTAGTCATCTTGAAACTAATTACAGTTACTAAATTAGGCTGCATGAAAAACTTCAAACTTTTGAGTTTACTCCAGCCATGAGGGGCTGTGCAGACTTCTCTGCAACCGATATAGCTGCTTTTGTCCAAGATTTTCGAAATGTTTCTACAGTTGTAGCTTGTTATTTATATTGAGGGAGTTCTCTCTTCACGAGAGACCAATACCGCTTGATAAGTCGCAACTCCGGGCAGTTAGGTGGATTCGCCTCTTTCGGTAAAACATGGACTCCATTCGCTTTATACCATTCCAACACATCTCTGGCGTAGTGACAGGATGCCAAATCAGGTCAGAATAGTGAGGGAACGTCATGGCTGCATAGAAATGGTAACAATCGCTTCTTTTGGCATTCTTCACGATATATTTCCTTGTTTACCGTTCCGGTAGTGATGAAGCTTTGGCTTGCCCGGCCACAGTTGCATACTTATTGCCTGCCAAACCAAATATTTATTGGGACACTAGGCCTTTTTCTGAAAGCTCCTCTACACCTTCATCCTGAAAGCTCCTCTACACCGTTCCGTTGCATGGTAATATAATAAGACATAAATAGATGGTAGTATAATAAGACATTCCGGGAAGCTGCTTGAAGTCTTCCAGCACATTAGTTTCATCGTTCATTATCACGCAGGAAAACTTCGTCAAATATTCGCGATACAACTTGCGAGCCCGGGTTTTATCCGTCGTATTCTGGTTATCATAAGGCTTCGGTACAGTTTTCATCTCGAACGACTTCATACTTTTCCGGTGCTTGGAAGTATGCACGAAAGTTAGGGACATTTTTATTTGTCTAGCCACAGTACGTACCGAAAGATCTGGTCTCTTCTGCAATATTTGCTTCACCTTCAGTCTGTGAAATGTTTCACGCGATGATGAAGTATTCAATGGATATGCGTAGTTAGTTAGGGTTGTCCAGATTTTGTCGCGAACAAGCCTTAGCATGTTACCAATTACTAATGCTTTCTCTTTTTTCTCCTGTTCTCTTCCCTATCCCATGACCGCGATTAATACCACATGACACACAGTGAAGACAACCTGGACACTACATCAAATAAAGCAATAAGTAAAAAACGGTTTATAGCCCTAAACAATTTTACTTTCAGCCAAATTTTCTAACACAAGGTAAGCAATAAAATGACCACAACAAAACATACTAAATATTAAATAACATGTTAAGGTGAAAGGAAGGGACCATTAGGGCACCCAATTAAAACGATTTGGATATGGAGCATGGGACTGCCTCCTCCCTATTGTTAACATTTTGAGGAACGAGGGTGGGCTCTTCGACCCCATCTATTGGTTTTATTCTGTCAATCGAGGGCTCGATTCTCTAGTGCTGTGAGTGTGAACTTGCTTTTGGAAGGAGATTCTCTTCCCTATATTCGCGGGTTTCGCGTAAGTGTCTCTGCTTATGGGCCCGCAAAACGTTTTTGGCCCTTCATACAGGAGCTTGCTGATCACAAACAACAGTAGAATCCTGATCAAATTATTTTTCAGATTATTCCACTGCTATGGAAAGTTACCTTGTTACAATAAATGGTAGTATTACATCATCCTCATCATCATCATCATCATCATCATCATCAATGATTGTCTTCTGCGTTTGAAGTTTATGGGTGGATAAGTATTTTTGGCAAATCAAAATAATTAGAACAATGCCTCCTAGATAAAGGTGATAAAAAGAAATGCTTTGCTGATATTAAAGAATTCCAAAGCTCGATTCACTTAACATCTACTCGCAACGGTGTAACCTCGGGATTGTTTTGATGAAATAAAACAGCTGAGTATTCAAAATAAAGGTTTTTAATTGCATTCATCAATAAATATTAACACTTATTCCGTTTTGGTCTTGATGAAATGACAATTTTTCTTCAAATAACTCGCATCATCTTTAAGACAGAGTGTTCATCAACTTGAGCATCCATTTCATTCCATCAGCTTTTTTTTCAGCTTCCGCTTAACAATCACCCAATATTTTTCGATTGGGCCAAACTGAGGGCAATCGGGTGGGTCAATTTTGATGAAATCAAAATTCTGTTGTCCCGGCACCACTAGAAGTGTCTTTCGACTTTACAGGGCATTTGTGTACTTTGATGAAAAGTAGAATGAATTTTTCCACTTCCAGGCACTTTCTCTTCTAGAGCTTCGCGTTCATAAACTAATTTGTAACGAAAAAAAATCTAGCAAGCATTTCAGCAAAAACCAATTTATTTGTGTTTGGATCTCCTCGAGTAGTGACCACATATTTCTTGTGCCCAGAAAAGTTCCCAAAACCAATCTTTATGTACGTTTTGTTGTTCATTAGTATGCATCCTGGGTACCTATTGACAACTTTTTCAACTTCCGAGCCCGTGTATTGGCCGTTCAGTTCTATTTCAGTGTCTGGTTTGGCTGCTTGCTGGCATCATAAGAACGTTAAATCCTCTGGACTCTACTTTTGTTGGAATTGTATTTTATGGCAATGTCATCGTGCAGTTCTCAATTTGCTCTTATTGTTCGCAATACCTTCCGTAAGCTCCACTACGACGTTGACCGTGAACTTCCCAAGCATTAGTGTTCCGCTAATGGAAACTTTTGAGGGCACTACACTTGGTATAGACTATTCCAATAACACTAGTTTACAGCATTTATGAACTCGGTAAGCTGATCATCATTTTAAATGTGAAATTTTATGCAGAATTCAAAAATTAAAGTAGAACCACCAATCCCGTTAGTACAATCATCTGAGGGGCTGAAAGGTTCTACCAGAGATCAAAATCAATGCTTCCCATCGATATTTGTACTGAAATCAATCGATCCATGCAAAATTTTGTCTAAGGCGATGTCTGGTTTCAAACTTCTTCCATATGATCTTTATTGTCCTTCGCTTAAAAGTTCATTGAAAGAGTGTGTGTCTTTTACAGACTTAATTTCGCCTCCGAGGCTATGCTGAAAGAACATTAGAAAGTGCACAAAATAACTCAAGCTGAAAAAAAGGTCCTTCCGAAGCGGATTTCTGCAAAACGTCGGCAAGAAGTGCTGGTACTTCCAAGTGTATCTGACGAGTTTGAATGGATGGATGAAAATGAAGTGGATATGAAGGAAGCATCGGTCGGCGAGCCGGAGGTAGTTGAAACATATCCGATCCATGCAATCGAAAGCCATCTAAAGTTGCCGTGGATCACAGAGAAATAATTATGGAGTGAAGGTTTTCTCTTATTTTGTGAAAATATTTTATTTTTGAATAAATAAAAGTATATTTAATAGTTGAATCCCAAATTTTAAAAAAAAATTTGCTTTGAAGGTGGGGAAGAGTGGGGCGTTACGTATTTTCTCATAGGGGGTTTGTAAATTAGTGACAAATCGTGACACAGGGAGGAGGGGGGGGATCAATTTTGTTAAAAAATCGCGTGAAGTACTTAATGGATGCACCCTTTGGTGAATCGCTTGTTGATAAACCCCACCTGCGCGCCTCAAGATTTGATAGTCGTTGACTGTCTGTCAATTTTAGTTTGATAAAACCTAGACTAGGCGGCGCTGATGTTCCAACGGTTTGCTTTTAAAAATTTACACAGTAGAGTGGGGAAAAAATGTTCGAGTCTGGAGTCTCTGTGGTTAAATTACGAATTATTGTTTGATTTTTTTTATCGCGAAAGCGAAGCGGCAAAAACAAAACAAGTCAGTTTCAGAGCACGGTTTGCTGGGATTAACATATTATTTATTTATTGTTTGCTTCTTATTATCAGTAGGTACTACACTTAACACAACATTTCTTAACACACACTTTTTAAAGCATAGTTTGTAAATTTAAACTAACAGTTAAATTTCACTTGAAATTTAAGAAATAAAAAACTTCTTTAAAACTCCACTAAAAACACCTTATCCTTTGAAGCAAGATACGCTTTATCAAGTAGAATTTGAAGGAGTTTTGTACAAGTAAAATGTAAGTTTTTTTTTCTAGTTTTCTTATCAACAGAACTCCACCATAACCATTCATTGGTACTACTAATAGTCAGCCTACTTTTGATTTTTCCACCTACACAGAAAAAAAAATCTGAATTTTCATTGTGATAGAAATACCAGAGCATGTAAAATTGTATTTCTTTCCTCACGAATCAGCAACTTGCATAAAGACGAGCTTTTGTATACAACATCATCCGCAATGAATCGGATGTCCCTGAATATTACACTTTTAATAATGTAAGTTTGTGACGCTCCATTTATGTGCATGATATTCAACAGAAATTCGCACTACTTTTTCGAGCTGTGTAGGTCATTTATGCTCGTTCCAACCAGTTTAATTAACTATCACCTATTTTACCACTTTGTTTTGTAAATTTCATATCGGTACGCACATTCTTTAAATTATAGCCTAATGACGATCATCTATTATTCATAACAGGAAATCACTTTAATTCACTTCCAAAAAGGTCAACGGCAATATAGATGAAATATTGAGCCCCGTTCACCCTTCAAACTGGAGCTCTGCTCGTATCCATCTCTACAGCGTGATCCTCAGGATAAGCTGCCCCCACTTCATTCATCCTAGCTAGCAGCTCTTGTTTTGGTTGTCGTGATCAATTGAATGCAATTTATTATGAAATGGGTCGGAATTATAGATCACCGGTACCGGTTATGACTTTGATATGTATGTGATGATCCACGCCACGATTCGCATTCTTCCCATCATGTTCGGGGCAGGAATAAAAATATTGAAGGTACCGAAACCATCTGTATCACCCTGGCGATACAGTTAGCGGGCGGGTAGAAAGGTCTGCAGAGTTCGTCGTGTGTGATTTTTTTTTTCAATTTTTATTTAATGTTTCGGCCCTCGTCTGTCGGTCTGGGATAAATAGCGCGCTGCTAGTGCAAGAAATATCGAGTGCATGTTTTTGTTTTTCTCCACCTTTCGCGGGTACTTCGGGCAGCCACGGGCCTGCCACCTCCAAACGAACGATAGATACGTGCTGATCAATATTTCACGGGAAAATTTATGCTTCATTTCGTTTGTAATAAATTTACGGCAATTTTACCGCACAAGGAAAAGGAGAACAGACCGCCATCCAAAGACGACGAAGAAGGTCGATATGTAGACTTTCGGATCAAAACTCCCTCGCACAGAGCAGGTCGTCGACGACGTCGGTCGTCGGGTTAGAGAAATTGATAATTTCCTAGGCAAGAACTGCTCAGCACCCTTCTGAATCGCGTGAGGAATGATGCTCGGACGTGTGAATTCTCACACACACACACACATCCACGGTGCCTAACGACCTGCACTCTCCAAGGGAGTTTTCCTCATCGGAAATCGTGTTGTACCATCTATTAGGTGACCTTTGCTGTTTGGTTCATGGCTCGACATAATAAAATATCCAGAAATTAGTTTCGCTTATCAAATATCTTTCATTACACACTGAAGCCGATGGATGGGTCTCAGGTATGCCAACGAATATGGCGATGGAGGGCGGAGTATGGGGGGATATTTTTGATCCATGGTGTCATAAAGTCACTACCTATATGGCAGTCTGGACTGATTTTAACCGGCTCACATGCCGCAATAATCAATTAGTATCACGGCTCGGAACTGACCCTGTTAAATTTTTGAAAAACGTACAATTTAGAGACTGATTGAATAGCCGACGGCACAGAGGGATACCTCGGAAACGTCCTATCAATCAGAGGTGGATTTTTTTTTGTTCAGCAGATGGCATGGAACAGAGAGTGTTCCATGCAAGGTAAATAGATTTAACCTGGAAGAACAGTGTGAGGAGGGGTTGAAGTGAATAATAAGCTTTGATTGAAAACGTAACGCCCCCCTCGGAGAAAACGGTTCGATTTAGGCTGAACAAAGTGCGTCATTGTGGGACTTTTATGTTATGACTGTCAATGCAATATGTTCGCACTTTCATATATAACCCAAAGTAACAACTTTCCGAGGCTTCTAAAGAAGTGATCTGCTTCCTCATTTCAATTTTGCTTGGCTCATCAGCCGCTAACTCGTCTCACAGGCTGTATTTAGAAATAGGATGTATGATGATATCGTATCACTTGGTTAATTCAACAATTCACTTAAAACTACATTGCTTTAAATCTAAAATATCTAGCTATGCAATATGATGTAAATATTTATTGATTTTTGATTGAATAAAGCGAAACATTGATATCAGCAATTCCACTGCGTTTTTGAATAAATCAAGGGCTGCGATATTATCATACCCAATATATTAAAATTCAGCCTCTGAAACGAGCTACCAACAAATGAGTCAAACTATGTAAAAATGAGTGAGCACAACACTGATCATGATTTTACAAGTACTTTGCCTTTGCATATAGGTTGTCCCAGAAAGTCTAAGCATCTTTTTTATGCGCCACTATTGCTTCCAGATGACGTTTAAACAGCTGATCATTACTGTGTATCATTGTTTACATTTCAATCTATAACTTTGGGAGTTTCAAGTGCCAGTGCATTTACCTTGCATCACAAAGTAAAATTGTGCTGATGGAAGCACTTTGTATTTCAGCTTAACATAGGTTTCGTCATCAATAATAATGAAAATTCCTTTCTAGATACTGATCGTGAAACGCAGCAACCGAAGCAACTAAAGTTTCATTGATTTTGTTCATTCTTAACTCGACCGTCATTCTCATCACACGTTGTATAAAAACCGTTTAAACTACTCAAGCTCTGTTCCATTTTCGTAGCTCTCAAGATGTACGGACTTCAATAGGTTATGGGCGCAAGCAAAAGGAAGTGGTCTTTCATGGAATTACTCAATTCTTCGGAACAGGCTACGATACATGGAAGTTCCACGTACAAGTCTACCTAGATGCCTCGAAAATGTGGGACACAGTGATGAAAAATGTTCCAGCAGAAGCCAGTACGCTAAGACCAAGTCCCTGCTGGTGAGCCAAATATCGGACAAATATCTGGGGTGTACGACGAAAGAAATTGGGAGGATTCTCGAAGATATGTTCACCAATAAATTGGCCACAAAGCAAGCGGTAATAAACAAGCGAATTGCTCGTCTCCAGTTGAAGGAAGGGACATCGTTGCGCGGCCACCTTCTGTAGTTTGAAGATCTCATCTAACAGCTCCGAGTGGCCAGTTCAAAACTGGAAGAAAGCGATGTTTGTTCAGCTCTTAGCACGAGCCTTCTGGAATCCTATGATCTCCTCGCCTTAAAAAAAAACCTACCGGAAGATGAATTGAACTACGAGTTGAAGCTCGGTTGCTAAGCGTCGAGCTGTAACGTTTGGACAGGACGCTGATAACGAAAACGTCGTTATCAGCAAATTATTGAATACCAACAACACCAACAAAAACAACAACTACTACAACAACGGCAGCAGCAATAACCACAGCAGCAACTATTCTAATAAACCATCGGATAGGCTATGGCAAAAACACAATTTGCCGGCCCTCCAATGTCTATAGACCATCCCATAGCAGGCCTGTCCATCGCCGCAGCAAAATCGTCATTCATAAACTTCAAAAAAGCCGAAACCATCAACCCATACCGTTCGAACGAAACCTTACAATCTAGCCCTATTAACACCGACTTCCAGCTGCAGGAAAATCAAAGCATACAACAACACACTTCCGATACCCGTGTAAACGACACTGCTCCAGCTTCAACTAGGCACACAGATGGTCAATTTGAACTTGATCCAATGCGTCCACCCATCGTACGTCTCACGGAACAATCCACGAATGGTGACGGTCGCTTCTTAAAGGCCAGATTGCGTGACCCGAAAATCATGAAAATTGCCTATATGAAGGACCAACCTGCTACAGTCTGCGTAGAAGGAATGACACCGACTAGCATTAGAATGCTGCTGGCATCCGAAGGACTGCCAACCGCTCCAGACCATCTACAGCGCATCTTCGCTGAAGTTAATCAGGAGTATGGAATGAATGCAGCTGAAGCAGCAGCCGATCTACAATCATACCAGCGATTCCTATCCAGTGAACGGTGCGTTCGTTCGTCTGCAGCAACTACGTGAGAGTACCAACAAATTCCACTCTTATTCACTCAACCAGAATTTTCGGAAATAACGACGCCTTCCTCAGAAGTAGAAAACATTGACGTATGCGCATTGGACACCCTTTACGAGAAAGAAGAAGACATAGTAAGTATTTCATCAACCGACGTACCTTTAAAAATTTCTTCACCAAAACAGAATACGACTGAAATTCTGATTTACTGACAAAATTTCAATCGCTGAAAATGAAGGAAATTTACAAAAATTTATTATGCTCGTCCTTTTCGGTAATTCTGGCAACTGAAACTAGCTGGGATGAAAGCGTAAGAAGTGAAGAAATTTTTGGAAGTACATATAACGTATTCAGAGACGATAGAAATTTTCATGCGTCTCAGAAGAAGTCAGGTGGCGGAGTTCTAATAGCTCTTTCAGCTGATTTCAATTCAGAAATTATTCCCACATCAAAATTTAAAGAATTTGAGCATGTTTGGGTGCAATCACACATAGCAGGTGAAATGCATGTGTCCGCCTCTGTGTATTTTCCACCAGACCATGCTCAAAAAAACACTTATCTTCCAAATTGCTGAGCAAATTTTATCACAACTTCCTCCTGAATTAAAAGTTCATATTTATGGGGATTTCAATCAACGCAAAGCTGACTTCATTCCCTGGGCCTGAAAAATCAAATTATCTTACTCCCAGTCGTTGGGAATAACGAAACTTTACAGTTCGTTTTTGACAAAACGGCCAATGAAGAAAAAACGACATCACAGAAATACTAAATATCCAATCTGGTATAACAGACAAATAAAACATCTAATCAATCGCAAGCAAAAAGCTCATAAAACCTACAAAAAACAAAATAACAGTGAAAATTTAGCGAACTATTTGGACATATGCGATCAATTGAATTTTGCCACCAATAATGCATTTGAAGACTTTAATTCAAAAACAGAGCTTGAAATAAAATCTTGCCCAAAGAACTTTTTTAATTACGTAGAAACCAAATTAAAATCCAACAGTTTTCCCTCAAAAATGCATCTTAAAGGAAATGTTGGGAATAGCTCGGAAGAAAATTGTAACCTATTTGCAAATTTTTTCCAAGAAATCTATAAAACATTTTCTGAAGAAGATCGCGATCGCGATTACTTTGCATTTTATCCAGAATTGCCAAGGGACATTGGCGTCAATCAGCTTCAAGTGCAGGATATTTTAAGGCTCTAAATAATTTAGACGCCTCGAAAGGCCCTGGACCAGACGGAATTCCTCCAGTATTTATGGAAAATCTTGCAATGGAACTTACTGCTCCACTGTTTTGGATTTTTAATATGTCATTGGAATCTGGAAACTTCCCAAAAATATGGAAAAACTCATTTTTAGTCCCTATCTTTAAATCTGGAAGGAAATCAGACGTACGTAATTATCGTGGTATCATGCATTCCAAAACTTTTCGAGGCAATTGTCAACGAAAAATTATTTCAAAAAATCAAAAATAGAACTGACAAGCAACACGGCTTCTTTAAAGGTCGTTAGACCTCAACAAATTTGCTTGAATTCATAGACTACTCATGGATTGCGATGGATAATGGATACCATGTAGAAGCTCTTTATACAGACTTTAGCAAGGCATTTGACCGCATTAACATACCAATGTTACTCTTTAAATTGCAAAAAATGGGACTTGAGGCAGGACTTCTGAAATGGCTTGAGTCATACTTAACGAATCGCCAACAAATAATAAAACTTAACTCCTCTGCTAAAGAAATCAAATCCTATTCAAGTCACTTCAGGTGTCCCTCAAGGTTCTCATTAAGGACCTCTTCTTTTTATTATGTACGTAAACGACATTTCCTTAATTCTCAAAAAAATTAATGTTATAACTTATGCCGACGACATGAAGTTCTTTCTGGATATTAGGAATGAAAAAGACATCAATATATTCTGGAATGAAATACAATTATTCTACACATGGTGTAAAAAAAAGCCTATTGGAATTGAATGTAAAAAAATGCAACTTAATATCATTTAGCAGAAAAAGAACATCATCAAACATTACAATTGCATTAGGAAATCAAAATGTAGAAAGAAATGAAAGAGTTAGGGATTTAGGAATTATCTTAGATTCCAAATTTATATTCATTGACCATTACAACACAATAATTCACAGGGCAAACAATATGTTAGGCTTCATCAAGCGATTTTTCTATAACTTTCAATTAAAACACTTTATGTTGCCTA
This sequence comes from Aedes koreicus, assembly GCA_024533555.2. Classification (NCBI taxonomy): domain Eukaryota; kingdom Metazoa; phylum Arthropoda; class Insecta; order Diptera; family Culicidae; genus Aedes; species Aedes koreicus. The sequence continues at coordinate 9,615 of JAHHFK020001799.1, read as the reverse complement.
TGTGAGGTCAATACTGGAATATTGCAGCATTGTATGGTCTTCTTTTTCAATCACGCACGAAGGAAGAATAGAATCAGTGCAAAAGCAATTTTTATTATATGCCCTTCGTAAACTAGGTTGGACTTCATTTCCTCTTCCATCATATGAAGCACGCTGCATGCTTATAAACATCCAGACATTAAAAGAGCGCCGTGAATATGCAATGGTTTCATTTGTAAACGATATTGTTTCGCAGCGCATTGACTCAGCAGTACTTTTGTCAAAATTAAATTTCTATGCGCCTACTCTACAACTAAGACATCGAAATTTATTTTCCATAAACCATCATCGCACAAATTATGCAAAATTTGGGCCACTAAATCGAATGATGGCCTCTTACAATCAATACTGCGAAACCGTTGACTTTACCATGTCTAGGCATAAACTTAAACAATATTTTAACACCATTCGGAATCACAACTCCTAGGAAGAAATAATAGAAAAGAAGACACTACTTTTTTTTTGTTGGGGCGTAGAACCACTGCGTCCACTGAGTTGAACTTTTGTGGTAAAGACACTACTTAGTTTTTATTTCTTTTCCCATAATTCTAAGCCAAAAATGTATTTTTTTTTTTTAAACAGGAACGAAGAAAATACTCTAACTGTATATGTACTAGTTCGGTTGACGAAATAAATAAATAAATAAATAGCACTGAAATCACAAAACACGCAGGGAACCAAAGACGAAGTCACCACCAGATGTTTTCTCACGTGCATCTCTTCGCCCGTCCTTTCTTCCCTCCTCCCCCTCCCTGCGTGCGTGCAATTTATACACAAAGCCCGACGCTTCTTCTTCTTTTCTTTTTATTATGAAGATTAAAACCCCGTGTATCTAATTTTTACCTTCCTAAACCCCCAAAACCACAAATAAAACCCCCCCGACCGAAGAAGTGGGCCTTTACCAGCGAGCCTTGTGAAGGACCATCCAACGACCCGTCATCGACACAGAAAGTGATAAAAATATCGTTCTCCCCCACGACGACTATCATCATCATCATCATCATCATCATCACACAAGGTCGTCACCCGACAGCAGCAGCCGCAGCAGCGCAGCAGTAGCAGCTCAACAATACATATAAGATAAGTGTTTTGTTTTTCCTCTTCTCCCCTGAATAGATTGTATTTCCATTTTGTGTTTTCGTTTGTGTTAAGCTTAATCTTTATTGTTTTGAATTGTATTGTAAAGTTTGTTTTTGTAATTGCCTCAGTGGTTGAGCGTCATAAGCTCCCACGGGTGCGACATGGATGATTTGTTGGAAGATGATTCATCCATGCCGCCAAGTAATGAGGTGTCTCAAAACGTCGCCCGGTCACGGGCCTATCCAGATGATTCAGCTGGTCCATGGGTTGTCTACTTTCAGCCCAAAACGAAACCTCTGAATGTTTATCAGATTTCTAACGATCTGACGAAGCGTTTCTCGGCCGTGACTGAAATTATTAAAATAAGACCCAATAAACTCCGGGTCGTTGTGTCCAACCTGAAACAGGCTAACGAGATTGCTGTCTCTCAGTTCTTTACTCTCGAGTATAGAGTGTACATCCCAGCTCGAGGTATTGAGATAGAAGGTGTGGTCACCGAAGCGAGTTTGACCCCTGAGCTCCTTTTGAAGCAGGCGGTTGGTCGTTTCAAGAACCCTCTGCTTTCTCCAGTGAAGATACTGGATGTGCAAAAATTAGGCACAGTATCGATCACTAAAGATGGAAAAAAGTTCACACCGTCAGACTCGTTTCGTGTGACCTTCTCTGGTTCAGCCCTCCCTCAATACGTCGAGTTGGGAAAACTTCGACTACCTGTGCGGTTGTTTGTACCTCGGGTCATGATCTGCCAAAAATGCCAGCAGATGGGGCATACGACCTCCCATTGCGGCAATAAGGCACGCTGCTCCAACTGCGGGGAGAAACATGAGGATGGCGCCTGCGCAGACAACACACCAAAATGCGCTTTCTGTAAGGGAACTCCTCCTCATGTTCTCTCGTCGTGCCCGGCGTACAAACAACGCGGGGAAAATTAGAACGCTGAAACTGCGTTCCAGGCAATCTTTCGCCAAAATGGTGAAAAAAGCCTCACCATCACCCGATGCCAATACAAATCCCTTTGCTCCTCTGTCAGATGACGAGTCTGACTTTGATTTGGCTGAAGAGGGAACATCATTCAGCTTTCCGGAAGGTGCTTCAAGGAAGCGAAGACGCGTCCGCCCACGGAAAGTTGCTGAACAGAAGCCCCAAATCAGCCTGCCCATTTCAAGGAAAGGTGGAAAGAAGGAAAATCCAATTCCACCTGGTTTTCGTAGCACTAACTACACCCAGGACTTTCCATCTCTTCCGGGGACATCCAAAACCCCTGATGCCCCAATTTTAAGAACAGAAGCCCCTTCCTCTACTGGGCTGTTCTCATTTGATGACATTGCCGAAGGTATCTTCAAGTACCTCGAAATTTCTGACCCTCTCAAAAGCATTGTTATGGCAATGCTTCCCACAGTGAAAACTTTTTTGAAGAAATTGACAATCAAGTGGCCCCTCCTTGCAGCAATCATCTCCTTCGATGGATAATTTTCCAAATGAGGTCGGGGATTTGATCACTATTCTACAGTGGAATTGTCGAAGTTTAATTCCTAAATTAGAATCATTCAAATTTTTAGCTCACAATACCGGTTGTGATGCATTTGCTCTTTGTGAAACATGGCTCTCTTCCGAAATCGATCTTCCGATTCACGATTTCAACATTATTCGGCTTGATCGTGAGGATTCACGTGGAGGAGGAGTACTTTTGGGGATCAAAAAGTGCTACTCCTTCTATAGAGTGAATTTTCCTCCAATTCCAGGTATTGAAGTTGTCGCATGTCAGGCTGTTATTAAAAATAAAAGCCTTTGCATTGCTTCCGTTTATATTCCTCCTAGAGCCTCAATAAACCGAAAAGAACTTTCAGATATTTGTTCGGTCCTTCCAGCTCCACGGTTGATCATGGGAGATTTTAACTCTCACGGTACAGGCTGGGGAGAACTGTACGATGACAACCGGTCTTCCTTGATATATGACCTCTGTGACAACTTCAATATGACAGTTCTTAACAATGGAGAAGTAACACGTTTGGCTGGTCCATCCTCACTTGGCAGTAGATTAGACCTCACACTTTGTTCGAATTCATTATCGTTGGATTGCACATGGAATGTGATTCAAGATCCCCACGGTAGTGATCACTTGCCCATACAAATTTCGATTGCTACAAGGTTCAATTCGTTGGAATCCATTAACGTCACGTATGATCTTACCCGTTACATTGATTGGACAAAGTTCAGGACAGCAGTAGGTGAAGCCGTAACGACGGTAGAAGAGCTTCCACCGCTAGAGGAATATAGCTTCCTCTCCAACCTGATCTTGGACAGCGCGCTTCAAGCTCAAACTCGACCAGTTCCAGGAACGTCATTTCGCAGGAAACCTCCTTCTCCATGGTGGGATCAGCAATGCACCGAGGTTTACCGTAAAAAGTCCGACGCGTTTAAAGTTTTCCGTAGACGTGGAACACCTGAGCACTTCGAAGTATACACGGCTCTCGAACGCGAACTTAAGAGCCTCATCAAGGCCAAGAAACGCGGATACTGGCGAAGATTCGTGGACGGGCTATCGCGCGAGACGTCGATGAGTACTCTTTGGAACACGGCGCGAAGATTGCGTAACCGAACTACGAACAACGAGAGCGAGGAGTACTCAGACCAATGGATTCTTAAATTCGCGCGAAAAGTTTGTCCAGATTCTGTGCCGGCACGGTTGATTCCCCGCGAAACCACGAATTCGATAGATGAGATTAGCCAACCCTTTTCAATGGTAGAACTCTCTCTCGCACTCCTTTCGTGTGGCAATACGGCTCCAGGGGCTGACAGAATCAAGTTCAACTTGCTTAAAAACCTCCCAGACGTCGCAAAGAGGCGCATGTTGCACTTGTTTAATCAGTTTCTGGAACACAATATTGTACCGGCTGATTGGAGACGGGTGAGAGTTATTGCCATTCAAAAACCTGGTAAACCCGCGTCCGACCACAACTCCTATCGACCCATCGCGATGTTATCCTGCATTCGAAAGTTGTTGGAGAAAATGATCCTCTTCCGTCTGGACAAATGGGTTGAGACGAACAACCTGCTTTCAGATACTCAATATGGTTTCCGTAGGGGCAAGGGAACGAACGACTGTCTCGCGTTGCTTTCCACAGATATTCAGTTAGCTTTTGCTAAAAAAGAGCAAATGGCTTCTGTATTCTTGGATATCAAGGGGGCTTTTGATTCAGTATCTGTAGAAGTTCTTTCAGATAAACTCCACGCTTGTGGCTTTTCTCCATTAATGAATAATTTTTTGTACAATTTGCTGTCAGAGAAACATATGAGCTTTTCTCATGGAAACTCTACAGCTTTCCGATTTAGCTACATGGGTCTCCCCCAGGGATCATGTTTAAGCCCCCTTTTGTATAATGTTTATGTCAAAGACATTGACGGTTGTCTAACTGACAACTGTACGTTGAGACAACTTGCAGATGACGGCGTAGTATCTGTCACGGGATCCAATGGGGTCGATCTGCAAGGACCCTTACAGGATACCTTAGACAATTTGTCTACTTGGGCTCTAGAGCTAGGTATCGAATTCTCTACGGAGAAAACTGAGTTGGTAGTTTTTTCTAGGAAGCATAACCCAGCACAACCGAAGCTTCAAATTTGGGGTAAACCGATAACTCATTCTATGTCATTTAAATATCTTGGGGTCTGGTTCGATTCAAAGTGCACCTGGAGATCCCACATTGAGTATCTGAAGCGAAAATGCCAGCAAAGGATCAACTTTCTCTGCACAATTACCGGGACCTGGTGGGGAGCACATCCGCAAGATCTTCTAACGTTGTACCGGACAACGATTTTGTCGGTTATAGAATACGGTAGTTTTTGTTTTCAGTCAGCGGCTCGGTCGCACATCATTAAACTGGAACGTATTCAGTATCGGTGTCTTCGTATCGCGTTAGGTTGCATGCATTCGACTCACACCATGAGTCTTGAAGTGCTGGCTGGCATGTTGCCACTCTCGGATCGGTTTACAGAATTGTCTCTCCGGCTCCTCACCAGGTGTGAAGTCATGAACCCTCAGGTAATCGAAAATTTTGGGAAGCTCCTTGAGTTGAATCCTCAAACTCGCTTCATGACTTTGTACCATTTGTACATAACACAGGATGTCAGCCCTTCTCCGAATATTTCCAATCGTGTTTGCTTCGTCGACTTCGGCAGTTCGGTTCATTTTGATTTATCCATGAAGCAGGAGCTTCATGGAATCCCAGAGCATCATCGTCCTATGATCGCTCCTGTGATATTTGCTGCAAAGTTTGGCCAAGTTGATTCCACTAAATCGTTCTTCACTGATGGATCATTGATAGAGGAGTCAGCAGGCTTTGGTATATTTAATGAAATTTATAGCGCCAATCGTAAACTTCAAGCTCCTTGTTCCGTATATGTCGCCGAATTAGCGGCAATACACTTTACGCTAGAAATTGTTGCCTCACTAACACCGGATCAGTATTTCATTTTCACGGATAGTCTCAGTTCTATAGAGGCTATTCGCTCTTTGAGGCCGGTAAAGCACTCCTCGTATTTTCTCATGAAAATACAGGAGCTTCTAAGTGCTTTATCTTCACGTTATTTCATCATCACCTTTGTATGGGTCCCATCTCATTGTTCAATTCCGGGCAATGAGAAAGCGGACTCGCTTGCAAAGGTGGGCGCTATGGAAGGCGATATTTATGATCGACAAATCGCCTTCAATGAATTTTTTACTATTTTTCGTCAACAGTCACTCGTCAGCTGGCAGTATAAATGGGGTAAAGGAGATTTGGGGCGATGGCAACATTCTATCATCCCAAAGGTGTCGAAGAAATCTTGGTTTGGGGGGATGGATGTGGGTCGTGACTTCATTCGTGTGATGTCTCGCCTCATGTCCAATCATTATTCTTTGAACGCTCATTTATACCGTGTTGGGCTGAGCGACAGCAATCTCTGTGAATGTGGACAAGGTTACCAGGACGCAGATCACATTATTTGGTCATGTGCTGAGCATCGTGGAGTCAGATCTGAGCTTTATGATTCCCTTCGGGCTCGAGGTAGACAACCCAATGTACCGGTTCGAGATATCTTGGCTGTACGTGATCTGGAGTTTATGAAACTCATTTATGTGTTTTTGACTAACATTAGCCTAAGACTGTAGTTAGTTTAACATGTATGTTTATTATAAGTTTTTTTTTATCTGTGTTTGTGAGTGTTTTTTCTTTCTCAAAAATGTTCAAGTAAAAAGAAAACCAAATATTGTATAGTTATAAGTTTTTTGACAGTGTAGAATTTAAAATAAATGTGTTATGAAAACCATACTTAAAATTCCCGCCCATCTTCCCATCCTTAAAATTGTTATTCCTATTAACCTCGAGACGGCCGCGAGTAATCGGTTCTATCCTTCTAACTTTAGTTTTAAGATAACTGATGTATATAAATATGAAAACTTGGCTCTGTAAAGTTGATTCGATTGAGCCTGTACAAATAAATGATTTAAAAAAAAAAAAAACAAATGTTCTATCGTTGATCGCGAACAAGGGTGACGCCAAGTGGGATTTCCTTAAAATCCGCAGAATAATTCGGATTTTTTGTAAACAATTCGGATTTTTTGTAAACTTATTATATTTATAATCACCTTCTATGCTACAAAGTTCACCGAGAAATGTCACGGCTGTGATAAGCGCTGCCACACGAAGAAATATTGCTGAAAGAAGACCAACGCCAACGTTGCCAATGGATCAAGATCGGTATTGTTCGTGCCGGATAGTACAGGAAGCAAAAAGCGAATTGGTGAAAAACTTGAATTTATACTGCATTTGGGGGTCAGTGATCACATGGTGAATTCGAAGCATCAATTTTTATTCCGTGGAAGTCATGAAGCAACCGGTGTACATTGACGTAGAACGGAGAATCCCTAGTGGCCAAGGAAGCAGGATTCATGAGTGAAATAGGCAACCGCGGCGTTCTAATGACTGCGTAATATGTCCTATATGTTTCAACTCTGAGAGAAAATCTCATGTCCGTGAAGAAGTTGTCCAAAGCCGGTGTGGAAGTGCTCTTCAACGACAAGATTGTTACACTGAAGAAGAATAGTGAAACGATTGCGGCGGCATAATCTTTATGTTTAGGAAATGCCTATCACACGGGCCAATCCCAAGTCACATTGCCAAAACCATCCAGTTTTATTCAGTTTTAGTAAAGTTTGATAAAAGCCACTATAAATCAATTTGGTTTTGTTATGACAATAAGAGGTGCCAAATGGTTTCATATTTTAGTCAGGTTTATGAGAACCTACACAGCTTCTTTAGAACGATCTTAAAATCCTGTTTTCTTTTACTTCTATCAATGGTTTTATTTCGACTTTATGAACTCGTAAATGCTGTTTTGAAATGCCGTTTTAGAACTCATTCCTATTATCTTATTATGGTCAGTTGAAAAAGCATTTCAAAACCATTTTGCCTTCAGTAAATGCATGAAACGGCAATTTTGGCATTGAGGGAAGTCATGTGGTTTTAAAACGGAAAAATACATGACCAAATAGTTTTAAAGTATTACTAGCTGAACCCAATGCGTACATTGCTACGCTTGTAACAAAATGAAGGAAAATTTAATATAACTGGCACGTTTATGGTTTTTTTACGGAATGAGTTTTTTTCTTGAATGAGCAAAGGTTCAAACTTCTATCAAAACATGCTTCTTACCAGAGAAATACACGTTTTGTGCTTAAGTAACCAGGATAATTCTCATTTTTGATGGAAATTTATGTTTCATTTGTATGGGAGCCCTCCCTTCCAGAGGGGGGTGGTTTCTCAAACCACAATACAATCATTGCCTTCAAAACCCCTCCACATGCCAAATTTGGTCCATTTGCTGGATTAATCCTCGAGTTATGCAGAAATATGCGCTTAATTTGTATGGGAGTCGTTTAATTTGTATTGAACTGCCATAGACAAATTTCTTGCCTCCGAAAACCTTAACATGCCAAATTTGGTTTCATTTTTTTCATTAACTCGCGATTTATGCTAAAAATTATGTTTCATTTTTATGGGGATCTCCTCTTCCAGAAAGCGAACAGGTCTCAAACCACCTAAGAAACATTTATATCCTTCAGAAACGTCCACGTGCCAAATTTGGTTTCCATTAGCTTGATTTGTTCTCGAGTTATGCAGAAATTTGTGTTTCATTTGTATAGGAGCCCGCCTCTTGCATAGAGCGGAGGGGTCTTAAACCACAATAGAAACATTTTTTGCCTTCAAAAACCTCTCCTTGCAAAATTTGATTCCATTAACTTGATTAGTTCTCGAGTTCTGCAGAAATGTCAGTTTCATTTGTATGAGAGCCCCCCTTCTAGAGAGAGGGAGGATCTTGAACCACCATAAAATTGGATTCCATTTGCTTGATTAATTCTCGATAACTTCTGTTTCATTTGTATGGGAGCCTCCCCTTCTAGAGAAGGAAGGGGTTTCAAATCACCATAGAAACCTTTTTTGCTTCTAAAAACTCTCAGCTGCTAAATTTTGCTTCCCTTTGCTTGATTACTTCTCGGGTTATGCAGAAATATGAGTATCATTTGTATGGGAGCCCCTCTTTCAGAGAAGGGAGGGGTCTCTTACTATTTTAAGAACCTTCCCCGGTCCCAAAAACCCCTCCAAACAAATTTTCACGCCGATCGGTTCAGTAGTATCCGAGTCAGACAGACAGAAATTCATTTATATATATGTATATATATAGACTAGCTGAACCCGGTGCGTGCGCTGCTACGCTTGCAACTAAATGAAGGAAATTGTAATATAACTGGCACGTTTATGGTTTTTTGTTCGGAATGAGTTTTTTTTTTCTTGAATAAACAGGGGTCAAACTTTTATTAAAACATGCTTTTTACCCAGAAATACACGTTTTGTGTTTAAGTAACCTGGATAGTTCTCATTTTGGGTACAAATTTGTATTTCATTTGTATGGGAGCCCTCCCTTCCAGAGGGGGGTGGTTTCTCAAACCACCATACAATCATAGCCTTCAAAACCCCCCACATGCCAAATTTGGTTCCATTTTCTTGATTAGTTCTCGAACCATCACACTGGGCTCTTCGATTATAATAAAAATTTCAGTTTCATTTGTTTGAACGACAGCCCCTCCTTCAGAAAAGAGTGGGTCTTGAACCACCATAGAACCATTCTTGCCTTCAAAACCCCCCACATGCCAAATTTGATTCGATTTGCTTGCTTAGTTCTCGAGTTATGAAGACATTTGCGTCTCATTTGTATGAGAGCCCCCCTTCCTGAGAGAGTAGGGGTCTCAAACAATCATAAAAACCTTTCCCAGCCCCAAAAACCCCTTCATATAAATTTTCACGTTGGTCGGTTCAGAACTTTCCGAGTCTATAAGGGTCTGACAGACAGACAGACAGACAGAAATTCATTTCTATGCACATAGAAATCTAGCCTCCAAAAAACCCCATATGCTAAAAGTGGTTTCATTTACTTGATTAGTTCTCGAGTTATGCTGAA
>JAHHFK020001798.1:0-29930 GCA_024533555.2 Aedes koreicus | reverse complement strand
TTTGTGGGCAGGTCTCAAGATGTAGAGTAGGAACTAGGAAGAGTTGAAAAATTGAGTCGTCGTTTGATAGGCAAGGATCAATTCTCGTAACCGGAAAATCTTGATCTCATTCGTCAAGTCGGGGTAAAGGTTTTAATAGAAGTGATAACAAACAGCTTAGCGATAAATATGACGGGAAGGTCAAAGTACCGGTTACTGTACGCTGAACAAAGTTTATGCCAATAAAGTTCTACGCAATATGTTAACTTTCCCCCCAGATAAGTTTACATTGTAGACGTGTTTTTGTGAGGTACTGCCGTAATTAATCCATCCCGTTTTGCATTAATACAGGAAGGTGTAAATTGACCGCCAGGGGCGTTTACACTAAAGGCAGCGTCACAGTAACATTAACAAGCAACATTAGTCCTAAACAGCAGGTTGTAGTCTATGCTTGAAAGCAACGTTGCATGATAAAAGGAACCTGTGTTGTCCATCGCAATAGCAATGCTCAGAGTCCCTTTAAGGACTAATGGTGCCTCAAAAGCTGGTCAAAGATGGTCAACTCATTTCGAATTGATAGAACTATAACCAAGACTGAAAAACATATGAGCTTTTCTCATAGATTTTTTATTACTTCACCAATTAGCTACAAATGTCTCCCCCAGAAAAATTGTTTAAGCCCCTGTTTTAATAATTTTTATGTTTGAGCCCGATAGCTGCCTCCGCTAAGACAGCTTGCGGATGACGCCGTTCTTTCATTTGTAGCACCAGGGGCGAACAACCTGCAGGGACCGTTACAGGATACCCTAGACAATTTGTCTACCTGGGCTGTAAAGCTGGGTATAATTCTCCCCGGAGAAAACAGAGTTAGTTGTTTTTTCTAGGAAGCGTGATCCAGCACAGATACCGTTTCAACTCATGGGTAAAATAATAACTCAAAGTTTGTCTTATGAATACCTAGGGGTCTGGTTCGATTCTAAATGCACCTGGGGAAAGCACATTACGTATCTGCATCAGAAATGCCAGCAGCGAATAAACTTCATGCGTACTATCACCGGAACATGGTTGGGAGCCTACCCGGAAGATCTGATAAAGCTGTATCGTACAACGATTCGAGTACGGTAGCTTCTGTTTTCAATCCGCCGCGAAAACTCATATTCTGAAGCTGCAGCGTATCCAGTATCGTTGTCTTCGTATCGCGTTAGGCTGCATGAACTCAACGCATACTATGAGTTTGGAGATATTAGCAGGAGTTCTTCCTTTATCAGATCGTTTTGTGAAGCTATCGTTCCGGTTCCTCATCCGCTGTGAGGTGCTAAATCTGGCTGGTAATTGAAAATTTTGAAAAGCTAATCGAACGAAATCCTCAAACTAAGTTCATGACACTGTACCATTGGTACATGACTCTGGAGGTGAGCCCTTCTTCGAATGTTCCTAATCGTGATTACTCCCAAGACTTCTCTAGTTCTACTGTAGTTTTTGATCTAACCATGAACCAAGAAGCTCGTGGAATACAGATCCACTCCGTTCGGAGTACATTCCATCAATTTTTGCCAGCAAGTTTGGCCACATCAGAAGTGACAGAAAGTTTTACACCGACGGGTCAAAAACAAATGATTCCACTGGATTTGGTGTTCTTAACGAAATTCATAGCGCCTCCTTCAAACTTCAAAATCCTTGCTTCATATAAGTCGCAGAATTGGCGGCTATACTATGCATTAGAGCGAATTGCCTCTCTTCGCTCTGATAAATTTTTCATTTTTACGGATAGTCTCAGCTCACTTGTACACGGTGTTCAATAAGTTCGGATACACTTTCAAAATTTGTTAAAAAAATGAAAACATGTTTTTTTATTTTTTGGATTTATGTTATTGAAAGCTATGTTTACAAGGAACGTTTACAACATTTCTCTTGGAATGACCCCCCCCTTTGTACTCCTTAACGAGCTTCAAACGTTTCTCGAACGCGTCGCAGGCGGCACGCACGGACTGCATGGGCATTTCGTCCCAGATTTTGAGAATTACCGTCTTGAAATGATCCAAAGTGCTGACCTTGTATTCGTTCAGCTTCGCCATCATATAGGACCAAACAAAAAAGTCGAGAGGATTCAAGTCCGGGGAGCTGGGAGGCCACAAAGTTTTGTCCAGAAAGTCGGTTAAATTGTCCCGACACCAGGCTTGAACCACATTTGCCGTATGGGCTGGTGCACCGTCCTGCTGGAACACGTAGTGCTCATCGCCGTAGAGGCTTCGGAGACTGGGGGCAACAACCTTTTCCAAAACCTCAGTTTTGTAGTACGCCGCGTTGATTTTGACGTTTTTTTCAATAAACACCAAGGGTAGCTTACCACGTTTGCATACTGCCCCCCAAACCATCACCGACGCGGCACTTTGGAACCGAGGGATGTTTATATTGGATTCAGGAATGCTGTCCCTCGATGGCGCCCACACCCGGTCATTTTGCACATTGTGCGGCTGCTGCAGCACGAACAAACTCCTGACCAGCGTGCCGAGAGAGGATCCTCTTAGCTCGATCCAACCGCTTTTTGCTGGTAGCCTCCGAAACGCCATGGACCTTACGTTTTTTGTAAGGCCTGAAACCAAGGTCCTTGGTGAGTATGGTGTGAGCGGTTCCAATGGAAACGTTGAGATCTGCAGCCGTTTTCCGGATTGAGCGGTTCTTTTTGCGCCGAATTCGCTCCCTCACGATCTTGATGACCCGTGGCGTCCTCGCTGAACGCGGCCGACCGGATCTCGCACGGTCATTGGTCGAGGACGTCTCCCGGTATCGCCTGATGGTCGTGTAGACAAAGTTCCGCTTGACCCCATGCGATTTCAGCAGCCGGAATATATCGCCGGGTCGCTCACCGTTCAAAAAACGCTTAATTACGAAGTCCCGATACTCTTTCATCGCGCGTAACAAACAAACAACAACTAACAGAATGTCAACACCGCGCACATTCGGTAGCGTATGAATGAAGCTAAAGCTGACACCAATACCAATGCAGAATATGTACATGGCGCATACCTACGCAATGATGAAAACTTGTATTCGAACTTATTGAACACCGTGTATAATGTTTCATTGAATTGAATTGGATGAAATAAACACCAGATGAAAGGTATTGTGGTTCCATTCATTGCTGTTGAATTTAGTGATTGGTTAATCGATTCAGTAATTAATTCCGGACGGCTTCCTCGTGAATCTCGGTCGTTAGTTTATAATTAGCTACGATCACGTTGTACCCATTATGTAACATCTCAAATTATATGGAATTCGATAAGAAGATCGTTTTTGAGCATCCAGGGCCAAGTTGGTCTCATCCACGCTTGTTCTACGGCAGTGGACAGTTTCTGACTTGGAACTTATATCACATGACAATTCTGAAACAAGTGTCACATGTGGTAGTGGTGGTATGAAGTGTCCTAGACCACCTTGGACACATCCTGTCATGTGCTTAAAATCGACAACTTTTGGACTTAATGTGTTTAAGATCTTATGACATCTCATATCACGTGAGGATTCAACAACCAGTGCATTGCCAGCGCCGGTGGTGTAAGCGGTGGTAAGCGTGACTGCTACTTGGCACCCCAGTGGATTCAATTCCAGTCGGGGTCGGTGGTTTTTCTGAGGCGAAAAAATCTGGTCACGCCTTCCTTCGGAAGGGAAGCAAAGCCGTTGGACCCGGCTCATGTGTTGATGAGTACGATATGTAGGGTCCAGGTGGTGGAGTTGTCCTCCCGGCGTCCGTGGTTGTCACCACGTTGTGAGGAAATAGGCCGACGGAAAATAAACGAAGGAAAAAGAAAAACCAGTGCATTGGAGACAAAACCAAGTTACCGATAATCATTAGAGCCAGAGACGTTGGGAGGGTTTGCAGCGCCTTTGGGAAACCATGAAATTTGCACCCTTTTTCATTTATAGTTTCAACGATTTTCTGTTTTTTTCAACACTCGTCGTTTTAGACAAATCGTGTTATTTTTTCTATCCATCGTATTATTATTTTTTTACCTCATAAGTTGTTAACATAATTTCGGAACTAAGCGGATGAACATCACTGAAACTGTATCGGTATGCTTATCCCTACACAGCAAGGAAAGAGTAGAGTAAATTTCTGTCCAATATCATGCACATTGATGGATCGCCGCAAAACATGCAAGTAAGAATTAAAAATCATGTTAAGTTCTGAGATATTCCATCTTACATTGCACACAATATTGTATGTCTTTGTAAGACATATTTCTTGAAAGTTGTTGCTTCATATGGAGTTAATGCAATTTTCATGCATTAATATTCACATCACTTAGATTTCTTTTCTGTGTAGAATTGATAAATTTTCGATCCATAAGGGCATCTTCGACGGTGATCCAAATCATGGTTTGGATTTATTTTTTTAGACCAAACGCAAAAACATCGCTGCACCAGTGTTGTGGTTTTTGTTTTATACCGGATTTATTTTGCATCATTTTAAATCTGGTATATGTTTTGATCTATTCTTGCAGTAATTTTGACCACGAAAAATAACGTTCCAAAGCACTATACGCTAGTTGATAGTACTAATTAACGAGTAAAACTTCAGCTTTTACTAAACAAAAACTCAAATTGATTAAATATATTCAATCTAATAAATGGATGTCCACTAATTTGGTGGCAAATTCCGATTACCTATAGTATTTCGATTGCTCGAAAATAAAAAAATAATGTAGTCTTCAAAGTGAACAATCGATTTATTATTAATAATTGGTCATGATTAGCACTTGCAAATAGTTCATGCAGATACATATTAGAGAAGCCTGTTATATAGAAACTTTCGGCAGGTTTACTGGGATCAGGATATTCAGGCTTATCTTTTGTGGGAGAGGATACATTTTACTATAGCAGCTTTCTGGAGGAAACCGATAATATCTTGAAGATAGATTCAGATTTTAGCTATGGAAGATTATGGACGAGAACGGCTTTCCCGGGAAGCTTACTAGACTGATTAAAGCTACGATGGACGGTGTGCGAAACTGCGTGAAGATTTCGGGCGAACATTCCAGCTCGTTTGAATCACGCCGGGGACCACGTCAAGGTGATGGACTTTCGTGCTTGTTGTTCAACATTGCGCTAGAAGGTGTCATGCGAAGAGCCGGGCTCATCAGTCGGGGTACGAATTTCACTCGATCCGGTCAGTTCGTTTGTTTTGCGGATGACATGAACATTGTCGGCAGAAGATTTGAAACGGTGGCAGAGATGTACACTCGCCTAAAACGCGAAGCTGCGAAAGTCGGACTGGAGGTGAATGTGTCGAAAACAAAGTACATGCTAGCAGGAGGTACCGAGCGCGACAGGGAGCGCCTAGGCAGCAGTGTTACGATAGAGGGGAATACATTCGAGGTGGTGGAAGAATTCATCTACCTTGGATCCTTGCTTACGGCTGACAACAACAACAGCCGTGAAATCCGAAGACGCATCATCAGTGGAAGTCGTGCCTACTACGGGCTCCAGAAGAACTTGCGGTCAAGAAAGATCCACCCCCGAACTAAATGTACCATGTACAAAACGCTGATAAGACTGACGGTTCTCTACGGGCACGAGACGTGGACGATGCTCGAGGAGGACCTGCAAGCACTTGGTGTTTTCGAACGCCGGGTGCTTAGGACCATCTTTGGCGGCGTACAGGAGGATGGAGTGTGGCGGCGAAGATGGAACCACGAGCTCGCTGAAATCTACGGCGAACCCAGCATTCAGAAGGTCGCGAAGGCTGGAAGGATACGGTGGGCAGGGCATGTTGTGAGAATGCCGGACAACAACCCTGCAAAAATGGTGTTCGCCTCGAATCTGGCCGGTACAAGAAGGCGTGGGGCACAGCGAGCACGATGGGCGGACCAGGTGCAACAGGATCTGGTGAGTGTGGGTCGTCAACGAGGTTGGAGAGAGGCAGCCATAGACCGAGTATATTGGCGAAATGTTGTAGATGAAGTCATATCGTAAATACGATGTATGGCTATTTAAATAAAATAAAAATAATAGATTCAATTCGTATTTCTCGGAGGAAAAGCTCGAAAAGTCATTGATTCCATTAATCGTTTTTAAATATTATATTATTCAATTGCATATTCTATAGCTTTTAGACAGTCTCGCAGTGACACGAGAATGTCAGATATGATATAGGCTCCGAGGAACCGAACGAACTTTTAGAAACTTATTTATTTTATTAACTGGAATATTGGGAAAGTCTGGGTGGATATGGAGAAAATATAAAAAAATTAGAAAAAGTTACTTAGGTTTTTCAAAATTTTAGAAAAATTTATAAAATTATCAGAAATTTTCATAGTTTGTGCTCTCTCTCGACGGGAGAAAAAAGGGGGAAATCCACAGAAGTCCATTGAATTACCGAAAAATTCTCAACGTTTCTGGAAACTTAGTTGAACTTCCAAAAGTTTGCCTGTCATCCCAGGAATAGAAAGAACAACCTTGAGAAGCAGATTTAGCTTCCGGAAGTTATTTGGACTCCCAGTTGGTACACCCGCAGACAGACATTAAAGTGTAAAATTTCAAATCTAATTACGTTGGAATCATCTTGCACAGTAGCGCTGCCTAGTCAACTTATTGCTACATTAAATCTGACAATTTGACTGGCAACCCATTTTTCCCTTACCAATAAAAACAAATCTGTGGCGCCATCTGTTAGGTTATTGCTACTTGATATCTTGAGTGAAGCCATGTTTTTACACATGGAAATGAGATGAAGTCGAACGTCTGTACCCACAGCACACCTTACATAATAAAAAATAACACAACAAATAATAAAATAAATGACAAAATAAAAAAATTAAGAAAGGGAGATTGATGTGTTAGAATAACTATCATATAGGTATTATTTCCCAAAAAAAAATAATTTCCCCAAAATGTAATTCCATCTACCACCCGACGAAAGAAAAAGCAATACCCCCTGCCTGCCAACGCCCCCCACCACACAGAAATAAATATTTATTCAAACAAAACCACCCCAAAAAGTGTGCAAAAAAAAATCCCCCCGTGTGGGAACGCGCAGTTGTCTCTTTTTTATCGTTTTCTACACGTTTTGCTGTTACACAAATAAAACAAAGTTGTATATCAAATAAACCCCCCCCAAAAAAACCTCCAGGGCTGTAGAAACCTAGATTTCTAGACAAAATAGTCAAAAGGTCGAAAGTAACATTTGTTAACAGTGACTTCTAGCGTATTTTTCTGGGATCTGCATGCTCCCACAAACAAAATAGCACCAGAAACACCGAATTATTACCTTCCCGTCGGTATTGGAAATAGATGTTAGCAACCTGGCATTTCCAGGAAATTTACGTTTTAAGTCATTGTTTACAATTGTTACTTTCGACCTTTTGACGATTTTGTCTAGATTTATATTTTCAAAATCAGTCAGATGATGTCTATTGAAGTGAACTACATTTCGTATCCCCTTAAGTTCAATGTAAAATAAGGTTCACTGGCCTTAACTGCAGTAAACAGATCAGCAAATAGCGTTAAAATCCTAACAATAGCCAAGCCGGTAAGTCTGTCTTGCATCATCTGAGAATGGAAGTAATTTTTGACAATTTTCAACTTGCCAAAGTTACATTGGCACGACGCTCAAATTGGAACCGACAGATAATGCCGTTTCGATGTTGAGATAAACTTCAACGAGAGTAAAGCTACTTCGTCAAAGGACATTCGTGTATTCCGTTTTTGAGGATCGTTGCCGAGTTAATCCGTCTTTGTCATTTTTTGCTAAATGGGCTTCAAATGGTGAGCTGACAACTTCGAAGGAGGGTTAGACCGACCTCTCGTCCTCACAAGTTCCTACCTCACGCCTCCATGAGTCATATGATCACAAAAGACTGCCAGCTGAAACATGGAGACGCTGGTTGGCGTAGCCTGGGCAATGTTGTCAATCTGACAATAGCGAAGTGAGGGGGTGCGACTGAAGATCGTGTACCGTTAAATCATATTGGGGAAGGTCCATTAATTATGTCACGCAGTAAGAGTAGAGGGGGGGGGGGGCTTGGTAAAATGTGTCAATCTATACAAAAAAATTTGAAGGTCCATATAAAAAAACGCGACAAGGGGGGGGGGGGGGGGGGGGGGTTATAAAAAGTCACTTTATGCGTGACATAATTAATGGACGTTCCCTTGTATATTTTCTATTCTCATTTTATTAACAATTTCAGCACACTTTGGAATCATCTTTGCATTCTAAAACCATGTAAGACTTTGGAGCAACATGACGGGCATCAGAGGCTCAATTTGTTTCTCAACATTTCAGCATAACTTTTAATTTAAAATTGCACTTCTGAACTTGAACTACTATATTCATAATAGACTGGCATGTGCTCATAAGTAATGTAGGATTATATTTTAATATTGTGTTTAGTGGTATTATGGTAAGATAAGCCAATTATTTCAGAAATCATCGAACCGGACTCTTCGATCACTCCAATTGCTATCTTTGAAATGTTCCTAGAACAGTATAAAGAAAAAATATTACAACATGTCTTATAAAACAATATCTTTTCTTGAAATTTTATCTTTAATATTTGGAATGATCTATTCTGTTTTCAGCTTTTCCAGGGCAAGAAGGATATTATGCATATCTAATTTTTATTTAGTTTTCAGTAACAATCCATTGGTAGTATCATTCAAGTTTGAAATTTGAATAAATTGGCATGTTTGTCTGTAATGATATCCTAATATTTTGTGTACAAAATATACTAAATATTAAATAACATATAACGGGGAAAGGGAGGGACCATCAGGGCACCCAAGTAAAATGATTTGGATAGAGAGCATGGGACTGCCTCCTCCCGATTGTTAACATTTTGCGGAACGGGGGCGGGCTCTTCGACCCCATCTATTGGGTTTATTCTGTCATTCGAGGGCTCGATTCTAGTGCTGTCTGTGTGAACTTGCTCTTGGAAGGAGATTCTTTTACCTATATTCGCGGGTTTCGCGTAAGTGTCTCTGCTTACAAGCCCGCCCAAACGTTTTTGGCCCTTCATACAGAAGCTTGATGATCACAAACAATAATAGAATCCTGATTAAATCGTTTTTCAGATTATTCCACTGCTATGGAAAGTTACCTTGCTACATAGATGGCAGTATTACATAATCACATAATCATAATCTTTGTCATTTTTCCTGTAAACAAGTTCCGGCTGATATGCACCTTAATAAAAGGCTGAGGTTTGAAAGCACACTGTTTATGTGGCTATAAATTTCTTAAAGTAAAAAAAAAAACACGTAAAAAATACGTAGCTATACCAATACAAAATAGGAATCAATTCAACTAAAATTTTGGTTTGAATATTGACCAATAAAACTGATGAACTAATTCAACAAAACCTTTGAGTTGAAATAAAACTTCATGCTTTATAGAATTGAACATCGTGTTTTATTGTTCGAAACATTTTTTTTCGTTAACCAACTAAACGCATTTGTTGAAATAATAAACAATGATAAACTAGTTCAAGAAAACCATTGAATTGAATTGCGTTCTATAATATGCATCTGAAAACATTAGGTATAATTGTGCTATCCCGCATCAGATCTGGTCACATGCCAGCAAACGACAGACTAGCTATGTGGAACTCAATTCCTAATGTCCGTTGTGACCTATGCTCAATTACGGAAAACTTAGAAAACTTGTACGACTGCCCAAAATACCGTAACTCAGTACCTGAAAAAAAAAAAAAAAAGAACGTTAAGAATTTATAAGAAAAAGAACGATAAGAATTTATAAATTACTTCAACACACATTACATGTTAATGCAATTCACTTTGAAATCATTCCACAATTGAAAAGTATAACCAATATTACTGAATTCGCGACCAACTAATTCGAAGGTTTTGGCATCACATTCACAAGACTTGGCTTTATGGATCGGTAGGTCTGAGCTAGATGACAGATAGAGAAAAAAAAAACAACAATGTGGCTCGGCAGACTATGGCAGATTGATAGTATGAAATGTGCACCCAAAAAAAAAAAAATAGTTAAAACAATAAATTAACCATTTGAGTTTATAAATAAATGTGATTGTTATAAATCAAGTATTATTTAAATTAATATAACACAGCAGTGATTAATTTAAATAACTTTATTGGTTTGATTTTAATGAAATGTTATGATTTGGAACTGTTTTATGAATTGAAACAAACAGAAACCTTGTTCTGAATACCAACAAAAAATGATGTTGATTTATAGCAAATTTTGAGTGATTCCTTTGCGTGAAGATTATAAATAGAAAATTGTCCCAAAACCTGACGGGCTCGTTGCGGCCGCCAATCTCACCATCCCCTCACTACGTCGCTGACCGGAGCAGTAGCCAGTGGCCGCATATTATATGAATAAAAGTTGGGTAAGAAGGGCCAGATTGCACCACTAGTGGAGTGATTCAGGTTTTTTTTTTTTGTTTGGAATCTGAATGCAATCGGAATTGAAAGTGCAAAGCGGTGCCTACCGAAGAATGCGCAGGAAGGTGACTGGCGAAAAAGTAAAATTGACCGGCGAAACCCTATCATTACGGATAAATCGTTATTGTTTGTTTTTGCACGCGGAAATCATCCCGCGGTGGAACCTATCCACCGAACCGCACTTAATGTATACTTGAGCCAGCAGGACACACCTGGGAGGCACAGTCGCAAGTGGTAGTTAGGTTCATGTGGGGTAATTGGTATCCTTCACTTTCGGGGTGCAAAATTTGACACTCATGCATAAGGTGATGCGTTTTGAGGTTCCCTTTTCTCCAATCGAAATTTATAGAGATTCTTTAGCGAGCATTAAGGTGAGCAAACAGGCGTCATTACTCGAAAGAACGTCACCATTGCCATCAGGAATCAGCAGATTTTGTGTTCGACATTGAACTTTTTTTTTTAAGCAGAATCTGTTCATTGTGTTCTGGTTGGGATTATTATTTTGAACGGTAAGAATCCCTAATCACGAGCCCCAGACAACCAGAAGTCGTATACCAGTCTTCAGATAGTATTTTATGTTCCTACATTTGTAACCCTTAGTTCCAAATAGAATTATGCATTAGCTTCGCCAAGTGCAAAAAGAAAACCCTTTGTTTAACATACCTTGGTTTGGGTAAACCAGTGCTGCCACCTAGATGTCAGTGAATTGTGTGGTATTCATTTCAAATACAATGAATTAGGTCAACTTTAAGCTATCTGACACTGACAACGCAGAATAGGGGAGCTACAATGATTGAATAAATGATAAGAGAACGTCAAAAAAATGAAAGTCATTCTAGGGCCTCCGAGGTACTTCAGCCTTACAAATTCTTGCTTTCTGGCTCAAAACTTCGAGAAAGTCGGTAGTGCGCGGCGTGAATTTAAAATTCTATGAAGTTAGTAGTGAGTAGGACGAAGATAGTGTATTAGTTGTGTTAGTCTAGTGTTAGTACGAAGTCCTAAGGTTAGGGTGAAGCAGAAAATAGCAACGTCTTGTCCAAAAGGTGGACTTTACAAGGAAAACATAGGAAAAAAGGCCGTTTCGTTGCAGCTCGAAACACGGCGTGAGACCGCTTGGCATGTGGACCACATCGTTAGCGGGAAAATCCCCGATATTTCAAAATCCTTGAGCCAGAAATCGTCCCTGCGTGTGCTCCATTGGAGGCAACGGCAGATGAGGGATACCTCGACGCCCACCGTGCTGCTTTGGGAGTAGCCCGTCCCCAGAACACCCATTGAGCGATAGTATAATAGGCTGTTCCGGCCATTGTTCGCCAGTTTAGCATTTTTCTGCCCGGCTGATTGTTTAGCGGCTATATTATAAATTGATGCCATCCCACAGTCCCCTGGAATCTTCCAGCATCACCGAATCGTAAGTCACCACCATCACCATCATCGCTGTACCCACAATCACCAAAACCGTAAGTCGCGCTGGCTCAAGTAGCCATTTTGCATGCATGCACGAAGAAGAACAAAATTCGAATAAAATATGTACAGAATACAACACAAAAAGAACAGATAGAACACACGTGATCACGCAGGTTTATGTAGGTAGAAACATTAGGAAAATAAACACTAAATTAAGAAACATGTTTTCTTAACTACAAACTGCGACTCTAAAAACAAGGAGGTTTTATCAAAATCCCACAGATTAATCAACTTTTCGTGTATATACGATGCAAATTCATTCCAAAGCATAAATTTCCCACCCCTCGCTTTCTGAAATCTTTCCAGCGTTAGAATCTGTGAGGTTGATGGAACTGGTTGGCTTAGACCCTGATAAATGAACCTTTTATTATTCATGCTGTGTTCATGTTGCTTTGCCTATAGATCATTGCACGATAGCGTCATCAAAACAGTTTTGACAGTTCAGCGAGGTTGTTTATGTGGACTTAGAATATTTTCGGTAAGATCGATTTGAGATTTTGTGCTCTAATTTTATTACTATTGAAGTAAAACAGCTGGAAAACAGACACCAGTGTTTATTTTTACATAATTTCCTGAATCAAATAGTACAAAATCCGGAAAAAGCCAATGAAAAATATCGTTTGAGCGGTTCGAATTCTAACACCTTGTAAATAAGCTCCCTGAACTGTCAAAAAAGTGAGGTTAATACATCTCGTGCAATGATCTATATCCCCTACCCACTAACCCCCCTCCCCGCACAAATTCACTCACCAAAATCCATAAATTCGTTTACTTGTTCTTAACGCAAGCCAATTTTCTTCCTCCTCCTCCTACCACCCCACCCCCAAATTATTTATAATTGATTTTTTTTCTTTTTCCCCACAATGAAAAACTCGCTTAAAAAAAAATTCAATTTTCCCCGCTTTTGCCTCCTTTTTTTACCTATAAAGAAGCAAGCCATAAAGACTGTATTCGATGAAATTTGGACACACGCAATTGTTCGTAACTTTTTAGCGTGTGGGTAAAAATTATTGACATTTTAACTGAATGTATTTCATTGTGTTGTGTCAATTGTGTAATGAGTTTCGTGAAAAAATCGGTCGAGTGATTTCAGTGATGGCTTCGAATGAAGAAATAGTGCGCCAACAAGTTTTGGGCACTCACTTCGAAAACCCAAACGCTTCTCATCGATGGATCGGAAAACAGCTCGGATTCGCACATTCAACCGTATCTCATGTGATCAAAACGTTCAAGGACCGTAAGACAACCAAGCGGAAAAATGGTAGTGGCAAAAAACGTGGCACATCAAATCCGGAGAAGGCCAGGATGGTATTGAACTAATTTATGCGTTATCCCAACATTTCGATCAGGGATGTTGCGAAAAAGGCGAAAGTTTCAGATTGTTTTGTGCAGAAAATAATGAAACGTTCTGGATTACATGTGTACAAGGTCCAGAAGGCACCAAACCGGAGCGATAAACAGAACTCGGTGGCCAAAACTCGTGCAAGAAAACTGTACAGGGAGTGGCTCTACAAACCGTTCTGCATTGTGATGGACGATGAGACCTACATTAAAGCCGACACCAAACAAATGCCAGGACAGGAACACTACGTCGCCACCTCTAAGTTGGCCGTTCCGGAGAGTGTATGGAAGAAGAAACTGTCGAAATTCACCAAAAAATTCCTTGGCTGGCAAGCGATCTGCGGATGTGGCAAAATGAGTCAGCCCTTCATCACCTCTGGGACCGTCAACGGACAAATCTACAAGGACGAATGCCTCCAAAAACGACTTCTGCCCTTCTTGAGATCTCATGATGGCCCGACACTGTTTTGGCCGGATTTGGCAACTTGCCACTATGCCCGGCCCGTCTTAGACTGGTACAAAGATAATAATGTAGTTATTGTACAAAAAGACGTCAAACACTCCGGAACTTCGCCCAATTGAAAAATTTTGGGCAATCATGAAGGCAAAGCTCGTTAAAACTCCAAAACTGATAGAAAATGAACTTGAACTACAGAAAGTGTGGTTGAAAGTAAGTAAGCAAGTCGGTCCTATCATCGCCCAAAAATTGATGAAAGGGGTCAAGGCAAAGGTGCGGGCATTTGGGTTGGGAGAAGAGGTGCAATAAACCAATGATGTCAAAACTTAACCATTTAGTAGTACTTTATTTCCAGAAAGTTTGAAAAGCATCGGGCTCAAGGAAAATTTTTGGTGACCTATTTTGTTGTGTTCCTTTTCGTGTGTCCAAATTTAATCGAATACAGTCTTTATTTTTGCATTCTTTACAATTTGTTTGCTTACATACATAAATGTTTGTATATCGGGAAAACAAATTTAAGTATGGCTACATGCATTTTGGTTGTTTGGGACGGCTGTGATGGTTGTATTTATACGATCGATCAGTTGGTATCCTTATCGCGTTATAGATTTTCGAGGATCTTCCTTTCCTACTGACTGATCAAAAATCTTGAAAAAACATTCGAGAAATGAGTGAGTTGTTAGCTACTTTGCCGTTAGTTTACTAGATGATGATGTCGGCGATTTGGAATTATATTTCTTCCGAGTCGTGTTTGCAATTACACATGCTTTAAGATATGCGACGGATGAAGGAAAAACTGAAATTTCTTAAATACCGCTGGCTGCCAACTGACGAGGATATGCAACGATAAATTAGATTAGATCAAGAGAAATTCCAATCAAACATACTCTTTAGCTGGGAAAATCGATTTGGACAGATTTGAGATGGTGAGCTCAAGGCTGGTAGCAACTCAGTGTCTGAAAAATATCAACTTTAGACAATTTACATATTTACCTGAAAAAAAATAAGAACTGGTTGAGAACGGCTAAAAATATGCCCCATTGGATAACTAGGGCTTTATGAAAATGATCATGTTGATAGGAAACTTAGGCACTTATGCCTAGTAGCTTCAGACATCGTATATAATCATAAGGGTTTCCCCGGTTAAAAATACATATGATTTTATTAAATTCAGTGGCGCCTTGTCCTCATATGCACCTGCTGCACTAAACGACCAACCCCTTCTTGAGCCAATACAATGTACAATGCTATTTTATTATTAATAGATTCGCAAAAACTAGTCGATCACCTACAAGCTTGAATTCCCAAATACGCAGACAAGTACTTCCATTAAAAGACCAGTCAAGCATTCCGCGCATAGAAAATACAACTAAAGATTGCACTCGAAAAAAAAAATTAAACAGACTAAAATGATCATCAACAATTCATTTCAAGTCGGATAGTTTTGAAACTCGCAGGAAATTAATAAACACATATTAGCTATGTACAGCAAGGGGGAGGCTCATATGGCATGAGGTCGTTTGGCATAAGGTTGTTTGGCATAAAGTCGATTAGCATAAAGCCATTTGGCATAACACTCTTGAAATAACATAGAATCCAACTGGTCATTTGGCATAATGTCATTGGGATAATATCATTGGCATAGGCTTTTATCCATAGTAATATTCCCTTCTTTTTAAATGAGTCGTTCTTCAAAATATGTTGTTGTTGAACAGTGAATTTTTGGATTGACTTAAAGTATGTATTGTTTAGTTATGTTTCGATTAATTCATTCGAACCGAGTGAAACGCAATTGTCACAACTAGGCCAATATGGAATGTAGTGTAATTTTCCTTCTTTATTAATTAGGCTGTACTTCAAAATTTACTTTAACTTTTTTACATTCTATGATATCTATACTATACTAAATAGATATAGATACTATACCTAATAATTCATTCTTCTCTAAAATTAAAGCTGATGTGCCAAAACCATTATGCCAAATGAAATTGGTTAAATTCTTAGAAATTGATCCAATTTTCTAGTATTTATGCCAAACTGTCATAATGCCAAATGTTCCTGATGAAACGTTAATTTCAGATTTTCATTCCAAATAATCTTTCTCAGACTGTTCGGTGCCAATACCACATGGCCATTATGCCAAAGGACCATTATACCAATTGAATTTTGAATGTCCAAGTAATGCCGAATTATGATTAAAGATTGGACTCGGAAAAAATGCGACACTTTGTTTTGTGTGTAACTTTTTATCGCGTGGGTAAAAATTAATGAAATTTAAATAATACTAGTTTAGTGTGTTATGTTTATGTGTGCAAAATTTTATCGCGATCTGTCAAGTCAACTAATTGTCATTCTAGTTAAGATTGGACTCAGAAAAAAGGCGACACTTTGTTTTGGGTGTAACTTTTTATCGCGTGGGTAAAAATTTATTAAATTTTGAGTAATACTAGTTTAGAGTATTATGTTTATGTGTGCAAAATGATTGTGATTTGTCAAGTAGTTTTCAAGATGCATTCGAAACAAGAAGAGCTACGCCAGCAAATCTTGGGCGCGGTGATCGATAATTCTGGTCAGTCGCACAGATGGATCGGCAAAAGGCTTGGAATCCACCATTCCACCGTGTCCCGCGTTGTGAAGATGTTCCAGGAGACGAAGACCATCGAGCGGCGCGCTGGAAGCGGCCGAAAACCGAAAACGGAATACCCAGAGAAGACGCGGAAGATAAGGCAGTACTTCAAGAATAAACCCGAACCTTTCCACGCGAGACGTGGCCAAAAAGGTCAATTCGTCGAAGTGGTTCGTCCAGCAGACCATGAAGCGGGCTGGGCTACGTGTTTTTAAGGTCAGGAAGGCGCCAAACCGGACTGACAAGCAAAACACGGTGGCCAAATTGCGTGCGCGGAAGCTGTACCGTGAGTGGCTGGTCAAGCCAGGCTGTCTCGTCATGGACGACGACATATATCAAGACGGACACCAAACAAATCCCCGGCCTCGAGTTTTTTGTCGGTACGTCCGCATGGAGGTTCCGGAAAAGTTTCGGAAGAGAAAGGTGGACAAATTCGCGAAGAAGTACCTGTTGTGGCAAGCGATCTGCGAGTGCGGACGGTACAGCAAGCCGTTCGTTACAGCCGGCACCATAAACGGGCAGATTTATCGAGAGGAATGCTTGCAGAAGCGCTTGCTGCCCTTCCTCCGCTCTCACCGTGGTCCCACGCTGTTCTGGCCGGATCTCGCTTTGTGCCATTACGCCAAGCCTGTAATGGATTGTTATGAAGCGAAGTGCGTTAATGTGGTCCCGATGGACGCGAACCCGCCAAATACACCAGAACTTAGTCCGATCGAAAAGTTTTGGGCGTTAATGAAGAAGAAGTTGAAGAAAAGCGGAAAAACATTCAAAACCGATGAAACTTTTGAGGAAAAACTGGGAGAAATTGTGTAAGGAAGATGGACAAAGCCTCGCCCAAGATCTCATGAGCAGTGTTAAGAGAAATGTACGAGCATTCAGCTTTGGGGAGAAATTCAATAAATAAATAATGCCAAAACATAGCTAATATATAGTTGTTTAATCCCTGAAAATTTGAGAAGTATCCGATTTAAAATGAATTTTTGGTGATCATTTGTGTATGTCTCATTTTTTTCCGAGTCCAGTCTTTATGCTTATCTGTCAAGATAAGCAACAAAGGTAGCTGGAATTAAATGGAAATTAATAATCTTTCTTCTCATTTTCTAGTTACAGGTATTTCACTAAAAAGCTCTCACTCACTTGGATTCATTTAAATATATATATTTGTACATCTTCTTCAAACCAACTAAATGAAGAATTATCTGAAAACAAAGGTAAGCAAAAATGCAGCGTATCGTCTACCAAAACGAAACCTGCTGCTAACCCATCCCCAACAAATAGAGTAACACGTCAACAAATTCCTTTTCTTTCCTTATCTGATTTGCATTCGGGCGGCCATGGCGCCGGTTTTATCTTAATTTAGGATCACCAGTATTTACACATTGAGGATGTATATTAGTCCCAACATCCTTTGCAGGTTTTCTGTGTGATAGAAGCTGATCTGGCAATGACAGAGTAGCAACCTCGGGTGGTCTATCATGCTTATGCTCAATTTGAGTAAATTGCATCCACATTTGAGATGAGTTCAATAGTCGTAGTGAAACAACCAATGAACCAGCAATCAACCGTATTTAAGTCATTCTTACAAAGAAGAAATTTGATATCATGCTTCAGTGAATCCAACGAAAAAATTGAGCCACATTCAGTACAAACCCTAAGGGTAACAAGGGTAGCCTAATGATAAGACGAATTTGATAAAGATAAGATAGAACCGGGTGGCATATTTTAGTTCGACCCAAATTAACCTCTTGATGACCAAAGACCGTCCATTTGCATTTGGCTACGGACAAATAAGGCCACCATCGCAGTTGGGCAAGTGTAATGGATATCACATTTACCCTCTGCCGGGAAAGAAAGGGAGAAATTCCATGGGACAAATAAAGCGCAACCATTATCCCTTCCCTAGAGGCAATTAATTGTTAACCCTCGGGGGAGGCATTTAAGTTTTTATTTTCAGTCGGCCAGGGGACCAATAATTCCGGTTTGCAATTATGAGGCACTAATGCACTCTATCGATGAAACTGATAGGGCAGTCGTGCGCATGGGGTTGAGAAACGATTGGTTCAAAATGGAGTTAGTGGATATTTTAGAGAGAAACAATCCTCTGACCGATAGAATCGAAGTCACGTAAACAAAGTGGTTCCTGATATCCAAACGCCTAATTGATTACTTTTAGAATAAATATTGATTATCCACACGATGAGGAAATCCCACCTGATAATGGGCCTTCGCACGAAATGAAATCACGCACCCTTAAAAGTTCTGCTCAAAGAGTCGAGAAACTTTTAAACCGACTAGAAATTATTATTTCTCCCTCACCACATGCTTCCTTTTCTCGCTGTTCATTGTTCCTGTTTGCCTTTTTGACGAACCGCCGCCAACGCCAAACCCCGTGCAGCAAGGTGAGAAAGGTACAGCAGAACATAATTATGTATTTTGATGACCCACCGTGGCTGCAACATCAGTCGGAGTGCGATCATTTCCTATGATGCTCGTCGGTCCGTTAGGCCAGGTATCGCCAAAAGTGTCAGGATTCACACGAAATCTGTGTCCTAATGATAGCACACTGGCCCACCTCCATCCGCCGCATCCCATATGATCCGATCTTGGTCATCATCTGAGATCAGTTAGCAGGTAGGTAGCGGGTGAGTGAGGATTCTTTCTTCGTCTTTGCTTGAGGTGGGTCTTAACCATAGAAAGCCGAAAGCTGAAGTCAGAAATTGTTTGTGAACCGTTTTGTTCCTTACATTTGTTTTTTTTTTTTGGCACGAACGGAAGATGAGCAGCTTGTTAATGTTGAGTGCCTTGAATATGTAGACGTTTTTAAAGCTTAAGTCGCTTCGAATCTGAACACATAAGATCAGCTGTATCTCGGAACAGGGTGGACACAGCCAAAATTTTATGTAGTCAACGTAAGGATTGCACGTTTTGAAGTAGAATTCGTCTTACGGCAAGCGTCAAATAAAAATTAGAAAAATAGCGATCGACACAAAAAAAAATCTTCGAACACTAATAACTCAATAGTTTCTGCTATCAAAAATGATCATTCAACGACATCGGCGCCAGCTTAGGGGGGGGGGGGAAGCACTTTTTGCCCCCACTATATTTCCCGAGAGGGGCGAAGTATCATGCGAATATAGCAAACATGTCACCCATCCAATGTATCATAATTGATTGATGTATAATTTTATATCAAGAATAAGAATTGAGCGGAAATCAATGATGATTTGTTCTTTGTTCTGCTGTAATTTAAACTAATTGAATCTGCTTATGCAATATCTTAAATTCCATAACCCTCAAGACGTCGCTGTCTTCGACAAAGTTATCTCCGACCACAAGTGTTTCATGCTGTGCAGCTATAGCATAATCATAATGCTCACATTTCATATGCAGCGTGGTTCCTTAGTTCAAATTTGTTGTTGTTGTTGAGGAGTGATAGACTATCATATTTTATGAAAAAAAAAAAACCGTTCTACGCATACATACGTTCAAATATCGAAGTTTACTGAGTTATTGAACTTTTAATGTTATGCTGATCATGAATTAGAAGTAACTGGAAGTGTATTCTGCTTAGCACAAAATGAACACCTCCATAAGAAAGCTGAATTTGTTTTATAATGACAGTGGTCTTTGGAGGCAAAACATGTGAAAAACAGGACTTTTTCTAATGCTTTTCTAATGTTATTTCAATAACACACGTAGTGAACTGAATTATTTTGTATTACTTGAACATGCCTTTTAAACTGCTTTACTAATCTTGATTCCTGGACAGACCCGTAAAAAATAGAGAAAAATGCTACTTTTCAGAACGTCCAGGAATAAGCAAAGAAGGTAAACAAGTATTGTGTTTTTGATGAAAAAGGTTATGATTGGTGTTTACTCTCCATGTTTAATGTGTGGTCACATCATTTTCGAAACGTTTGAAAATCAAGAGGATACCGAGATGTGTTAAAAACAATGGACGTGGACAATGGACCGAAAGGTGAAGAAGATATTGAAGGAAAACCCGAATCTCTCTGTTCGTATGGTGGCTCGTAAAATAGGAATGTCACCTGATTTTATCCAAAAATCAAAACAGCGTGTTGTGTAACAGCAATAACATCAGTTACAGAATCCATCTCTGACAGAAGTATGAGATAAATTAGAGATAGCTTTCGTACACTGTTGACACATACACAAATACGGAACATCAGCTGTTAGGCTTCAAATCAACTCCATTTGGGATTTTGTTTTCGATCCACCAAATTGTGAAGTCCGTTTTTTGAAGCTATCGTCGCGAATAAACACTTTTGGTTTCAAAGTTATTTAGCCGCTTTCTGTTGTGTGTGATTACTAGTAAGTTGTTGAGAAATCCGAAAACCAGGCCCGAGATCACGACCATTCCGGCCACTTCCCGAACCGCTGGTCCAACATATTTTGGTGCCGTGACCAGGATCGTGGCATTTTCGAGATCGAAGAGGTCCCCGACCGATTCGCCATTCTTCCTTGGGACAAAGGTGCCTGCTTCTTTCGCCATTTTTCAAGCCACCATACGGACAACCGAGCTCTTTTGATACGCCATCTCAGCAGTGCTCCACAAACGAAGCATCCGCCATCGAAGTGCCTGGTAAATAGAGACAAAGCCTATTGTGCCATTGCCATTGAGCTACACCATCCGCCGCCATTCTTGGGCATCCACGAGAAGAGCTGCTATGTGCCGTGCCATATCCACAAAGGACTTCTGTGTGCTCCAACATACAAATTCAGTGATTGTGTGCTGAATCCTAGCAACAGAATACGACTTCTGGCAACATTCCGGCCATTCTCCGTTTTCTTTCGGTTGCCGTTGTTCCTGTGTACAAGCATAAATACAAGGCACTAATCCGTCAGGTGAGCACCTTTCCAAGTGATATCCTGTTTTTCCGTTAGTGCTTCCTGGTCTTTTCTTGCTTGACAGATTGTGTTTCCCTGCGTTACCCTTGCACCACCATACGATGGATGAAGAACGTCGGAAACAAGTGCTGTCATCCCGACGAACGACTTTACTGGCATCTCTAGGACGAGCGGAGTAATTTATGCAGCAGTACGAGGAGGTACGGGACAAGCTCGAAGTCGAAGCGACTGGAGAATCTCGATACGGTTCAACAGGGGCTGGAGGACGTTCAGACGGATTAGAAGGATATGGAGGATACGAATGAAGGCATGGTGAGAAATTTACAGTACCGCTCCAATTTCGAGACTCTGTTCTTTAAAATAAAATCCTTCTTGCGCTCTAAACTTTCTCCTCCAATTAATCTGCATGGCAATCTCCCTCAACAAACTGCTACTGGAGCCAACTCCGCTCTAATGGGTCTGAAGCTACCTACAATTTCCCTGCCAGAATTCTCTGGGGACTACAAAGACTTTTTGCGTTTCATGATACCTTTCTCGCATTAATCCATGCGAATCCGGATGTGGCGGACATTCAGAAATTTCACTATCTACGGGCTGCTATCAATGGGGAAGCAGCTCAATTAATCGAATCAATTGGTATCAGTGCTGCTAATTATCCCCTCGCATGGGAAGCTCTCGTAAACCGTTATGCCAACAAGTACCTCCTGCGAAAACGCCATCTTCAAGCCTTGTTGGAGTGTCCCAAGTTCTAGGTCAGTTAGGGGAGCCAGTTGATTCATGGAGCAGCATATTAGAGCATATTCTCTGTACGAAACTGCATGACGACACCCTAAAAGTTAAGGGGGGGGGGGAAGAAAAAAAAAACCCAAAAAAAAAAACCCCCCCTAAGCGCCCCGCAAAATTTACCCTTCCCCGCAGGCGCACGTTGACTAAGCAAAGAATCCCGTACCCGGCTGCGAGACCTCAGGGCGAGTCCTTAATCGTACCTGATCTCTGGTTACCGCATTCGACCGTTGAATTCTCAGCCTACAATGTCTAAGGCGGGAAATTAATTTTGGTTCGGGGTAAAACTGAAGGGCATGCTTGATGTCCTGAACTTTAGC
Organism: Aedes koreicus; assembly: GCA_024533555.2. Lineage (NCBI taxonomy): Eukaryota > Metazoa > Arthropoda > Insecta > Diptera > Culicidae > Aedes > Aedes koreicus. The sequence continues at coordinate 7,663 of JAHHFK020001798.1, read as the reverse complement.
TTTGACCGTCCCATATTCTTCTTGAATTGATTTTTTTACCCTCAACGTTTTGGGTCTTCTAACTTCCTCCAATTGCGCTTGTCTCAACCTCTGGCATCTGACCTGAAGTGTGCCATCAATAGGCAAGCATCTCAGTTTCAATTCATAGTCAACTTCATCAGTTTGTAAATCACCTGGATTAATGTAATAATCCAGCCGACTAGAAAATTGCGAATTCATTTTCAATTCTCTTTTATACTTTTAGGTAATCAATGGAACCTGGAGGCTTAATAACTGACCGTAATTAAAACTATTTCCTATGACCGTAACTATTTCCTACTGACCGTAATTAAAACTATAAACCTATGGATCTTACGTAACTGAGTATTATGCAGCAAATAAAACAATATTCAGACAATTTCTCAACCGTGTCCGATAATTTAATCGCAACCAACCGAAATTCAAAATCAAAACGATCAAAATAAATCAAGAACCTGACTCACTAACGAATTCAACTAAAAATAAACCATTAAACCAATATATAACTACTATTTACAGATTTTCACAAAATCGGCCCCACGTTGGGCGCCATAATGTAACGGGGTAGGAGAAGGATCAAATCTCGGATAAATACAACCTCCACTTAAGCGCCAGGCAAGTTTGACCTTGCCGCGAAGGCGCACGTTGACTAAGCAAAGAATCCCGTACCCGGCTGCGAGACCTCAGGGCGAGTCCTTAATCGTAACCTTTTACTCACGGCCGAAACTCTCAACCCACTAACTCCAACGAAGAATGGACCTATAAAAAATGAACAACTTACAGGGTGGGTAGTTTTCCTTTGAAGGTTTGTCCACCCAGAGCCTATTCTACGCGTCCCGAAAAACCGAAAATTTGCAACCAACGAACTCTCTCCACCAAACTAAAGAACTACCCAAGAATGCTTACTAACGTAATCCGGATTCTGGTTTTTATTAATACCATTCTGGTAATAAAGAAATCTATCGATTCTAATAGTCTTCACAGTTTTCGCATTTTTAGTCTAGGGTTAGTATGTGTATACAATTTGGTTGGATCTTACTTGCTCTTCTTCTCTTTTCTCATGCGGATCTCCATCCTGTGACATCCTACAGTGACAACGTGATCTCCTTCCACTTGCCGACGAATTCACACGTGGGGCGATTTGAATTTTAACTCGAACAGTTGTGCTCAACTCGAGCGGTGAACGACACGGTGACGCTTTGGTGGCCACCTGGTGGACACTAGGTATAACCACGCGGGTGTAATTCAAGGATTGTAATGGCGGTGATGATGACGTATCGATGCTGACGGTTTCGATGATGACGTGATCGATGATACCGCTCAACACTCAGTGCTCAACACTCAGTGCTCAACACTCAGTGCTCAACACTCAGTGCTCAACACTCAGTGCTCAACACTCAGTGCTCAACACTCAGTGCTCAACACTCAGTGCTCAACAATCAGTGCTCAACACTCAGTGCTCAACACTCAGTGCTCAACACTCAGTGCTCAACACTCAGTGCTCAACACTCAGTGCTCAACACTCAGTGCTCAACAATCAGTGCTCAACACTCAGTGCTCAACACTCATGCTCAACACTTAGTGCTCAACACTCAGTTCTCAACACTCAGTGCACAACACTCAGTGCTCAGCACTCAGTGCTCAACACTCATTGCTCAACACTCAGTGCTCAACACTCAGTGCTTATACACTCAGTGCTCAACACTCAGTGCTCAACACTCAGTGCTCAACACTCAGTGCTCAACACTCAGTGCTCAACACTCAGTGCTCAACACTCAGTGCTCAACACTCAGTGCTCAACACTCAGTGCTCAACACTCAGTGCTCAACACTCAGTGCTCAACACTCAGTGCTCAACACTCAGTGCTCAACACTCAGTGCTCAACACTCAGTGCTCAACACTCAGTGCTCAACACTCAGTGCTCAACACTCAGTGCTCAACACTCAGTGCTCAAAACTCAGTGCTCAACACTCAGTGCTCAACACTCAGTGCTCAACACTCAGTGCTCAACACTCAGTGCTCAACACTCAGTGCTCAACACTCAGTGCTCAACACTCAGTGCTCAACACTCAGTGCTCAACACTCAGTGCTCAACACTCAGTGCTCAACACTCAGTGCTCAACACTCAGTGCTCAACACTCAGTGCTCAACACTCAGTGCTCAACACTCAGTGCTCAACACTCAGTGCTCAACACTCAGTGCTCAACACTCAGTGCTCAACACTCAGTGCTCAACACTCAGTGCTCAACACTCAGTGCTCAACACTCAGTGCTCAACACTCAGTGCTCAACACTCAGTGCTCAACACTCAGTGCTCAACACTCAGTGCTCAACACTCAGTGCTCAACACTCAGTGCTCAACACTCAGTGCTCAACACTCAGTGCTCAACACTCAGTGCTCAACACTCAGTGCTCAACACTCAGTGCTCAACACTCAGTGCTCAACACTCAGTGCTCAACACTCAGTGCTCAACACTCAGTGCTCAACATTCAGTGCTCAGCACTCAGAGGTCAACACTCAGTGCTCAACACTCAGTGCTCAACACTCAGTGCTCAACACTCAGTGCTCAACACTCAGTGCTCAACACTCAGTGCTCAACACTCAGTGCTCAACACTCAGTGCTCAACACTCAGTGCTCAACACTCAGTGCTCAACACTCAGTGCTCAACACTCAGTGCTCAACACTCAGTGCTCAACACTCAGTGCTCAACACTCAGTGCTCAACACTCAGTGCTCAACACTCAGTGCTCAACACTCAGTGCTCAACACTCAGTGCTCAACACTCAGTGCTCAACACTCAGTGCTCAACACTCAGTGCTCAACACTCAGTGCTCAACACTCAGTGCTCAACACTCAGTGCTCAACACTCAGTGCTCAACACTCAGTGCTCAACACTCAGTGCTCAACACTCAGTGCTCAACACTCAGTGCTCAACACTCAGTGCTCAACACTCAGTGCTCAACACTCAGTGCTCAACACTCAACACTCAGTGCTCAACACGCAGTGCTCAACACTCAGTGCTCAACACTCAGTGCTCAACACTCAGTGCTCAACACTCAGTGCTCAACACTCAGTGCTCAACACTCAGTGCTCAACACTCAGTGCTCAACACTCAGTGCTCAACACTCAGTGCTCAACACTCAGTGCTCAACACTCAGTGCTCAACACTCAGTGCTCAACACTCAGTGCTCAACACTCAGTGCTCAACACTCAGTGCTCAACACTCAGTGCTCAACACTCAGTGCTCAACACTCAGTGCTCAACACTCAGTGCTCAACACTCAGTGCTCAACACTCAGTGCTCAACACTCAGTGCTCAACACTCAGTGCTCAACACTCAGTGCTCAACACTCAGTGCTCAACACTCAGTGCTCAACACTCAGTGCTCAACACTCAGTGCTCAACACTCAGTGCTCAACACTCAGTGCTCAACACTCAGTGCTCAACACTCAGTGCTCAACACTCAGTGCTCAACACTCAGTGCTCAACACTCAGTGCTCAACACTCAGTGCTCAACACTCAGTGCTCAACACTCAGTGCTCAACACTCAGTGCTCAACACTCAGTGCTCAACACTCAGTGCTCAACACTCAGTGCTCAACACTCAGTGCTCAACACTCAGTGCTCAACACTCAGTGCTCAACACTCAGTGCTCAACACTCAGTGCTCAACACTCAGTGCTCAACACTCAGTGCTCAACACTCAGTGCTCAACACTCAGTGCTCAACACTCAGTGCTCAACACTCAGTGCTCAACACTCAGTGCTCAACACTCAGTGCTCAACACTCAGTGCTCAACACTCAGTGCTCAACACTCAGTGCTCAACACTCAGTGCTCAACACTCAGTGCTCAACACTCAGTGCTCAACACTCAGTGCTCAACACTCAGTGCTCAACACTCAGTGCTCAACACTCAGTGCTCAACACTCAGTGCTCAACACTCAGTGCTCAACACTCAGTGCTCAACACTCAGTGCTCAACACTCAGTGCTCAACACTCAGTGCTCAACACTCAGTGCTCAACACTCAGTGCTCAACACTCAGTGCTCAACACTCAGTGCTCAACACTCAGTGCTCAACACTCAGTGCTCAACACTCAGTGCTCAACACTCAGTGCTCAACACTCAGTGCTCAACACTCAGTGCTCAACACTCAGTGCTCAACACTCAGTGCTCAACACTCAGTGCTCAACACTCAGTGCTCAACACTCAGTGCTCAACACTCAGTGCTCAACACTCAGTGCTCAACACTCAGTGCTCAACACTCAGTGCTCAACACTCAGTGCTCAACACTCAGTGCTCAACACTCAGTGCTCAACACTCAGTGCTCAACACTCAGTGCTCAACACTCAGTGCTCAACACTCAGTGCTCAACACTCAGTGCTCAACACTCAGTGCTCAACACTCAGTGCTCAACACTCAGTGCTCAACACTCAGTGCTCAACACTCAGTGCTCAACACTCAGTGCTCAACACTCAGTGCTCAACACTCAGTGCTCAACACTCAGTGCTCAACACTCAGTGCTCAACACTCAGTGCTCAACACTCAGTGCTCAACACTCAGTGCTCAACACTCAGTGCTCAACACTCAGTGCTCAACACTCAGTGCTCAACACTCAGTGCTCAACACTCAGTGCTCAACACTCAGTGCTCAACACTCAGTGCTCAACACTCAGTGCTCAACACTCAGTGCTCAACACTCAGTGCTCAACACTCAGTGCTCAACACTCAGTGCTCAACACTCAGTGCTCAACACTCAGTGCTCAACACTCAGTGCTCAACACTCAGTGCTCAACACTCAGTGCTCAACACTCAGTGCTCAACACTCAGTGCTCAACACTCAGTGCTCAACACTCAGTGCTCAACACTCAGTGCTCAACACTCAGTGCTCAACACTCAGTGCTCAACACTCAGTGCTCAACACTCAGTGCTCAACACTCAGTGCTCAACACTCAGTGCTCAACACTCAGTGCTCAACACTCAGTGCTCAACACTCAGTGCTCAACACTCAGTGCTCAACACTCAGTGCTCAACACTCAGTGCTCAACACTCAGTGCTCAACACTCAGTGCTCAACACTCAGTGCTCAACACTCAGTGCTCAACACTCAGTGCTCAACACTCAGTGCTCAACACTCAGTGCTCAACACTCAGTGCTCAACACTCAGTGCTCAACACTCAGTGCTCAACACTCAGTGCTCAACACTCAGTGCTCAACACTCAGTGCTCAACACTCAGTGCTCAACACTCAGTGCTCAACACTCAGTGCTCAACACTCAGTGCTCAACACTCAGTGCTCAACACTCAGTGCTCAACACTCAGTGCTCAACACTCAGTGCTCAACACTCAGTGCTCAACACTCAGTGCTCAACACTCAGTGCTCAACACTCAGTGCTCAACACTCAGTGCTCAACACTCAGTGCTCAACACTCAGTGCTCAACACTCAGTGCTCAACACTCAGTGCTCAACACTCAGTGCTCAACACTCAGTGCTCAACACTCAGTGCTCAACACTCAGTGCTCAACACTCAGTGCTCAACACTCAGTGCTCAACACTCAGTGCTCAACACTCAGTGCTCAACACTCAGTGCTCAACACTCAGTGCTCAACACTCAGTGCTCAACACTCAGTGCTCAACACTCAGTGCTCAACACTCAGTGCTCAACACTCAGTGCTCAACACTCAGTGCTCAACACTCAGTGCTCAACACTCAGTGCTCAACACTCAGTGCTCAACACTCAGTGCTCAACACTCAGTGCTCAACACTCTAGTGCTCAACACTCAGTGCTCAACACTCAGTGCTCAACACTCAGTGCTCAACACTCAGTGCTCAACACTCAGTGCTCAACACTCAGTGCTCAACACTCAGTGCTCAACACTCAGTGCTCAACACTCAGTGCTCAACACTCAGTGCTCAACACTCAGTGCTCAACACTCAGTGCTCAACACTCAGTGCTCAACACTCAGTGCTCAACACTCAGTGCTCAACACTCAGTGCTCAACACTCAGTGCTCAACACTCAGTGCTCAACACTCAGTGCTCAACACTCAGTGCTCAACACTCAGTGCTCAACACTCAGTGCTCAACACTCAGTGCTCAACACTCAGTGCTCAACACTCAGTGCTCAACACTCAGTGCTCAACACTCAGTGCTCAACACTCAGTGCTCAACACTCAGTGCTCAACACTCAGTGCTCAACACTCAGTGCTCAACACTCAGTGCTCAACACTCAGTGCTCAACACTCAGTGCTCAACACTCAGTGCTCAACACTCAGTGCTCAACACTCAGTGCTCAACACTCAGTGCTCAACACTCAGTGCTCAACACTCAGTGCTCAACACTCAGTGCTCAACACTCAGTGCTCAACACTCAGTGCTCAACACTCAGTGCTCAACACTCAGTGCTCAACACTCAGTGCTCAACACTCAGTGCTCAACACTCAGTGCTCAACACTCAGTGCTCAACACTCAGTGCTCAACACTCAGTGCTCAACACTCAGTGCTCAACACTCAGTGCTCAACACTCAGTGCTCAACACTCAGTGCTCAACACTCAGTGCTCAACACTCAGTGCTCAACACTCAGTGCTCAACACTCAGTGCTCAACACTCAGTGCTCAACACTCAGTGCTCAACACTCAGTGCTCAACACTCAGTGCTCAACACTCAGTGCTCAACACTCAGTGCTCAACACTCAGTGCTCAACACTCAGTGCTCAACACTCAGTGCTCAACACTCAGTGCTCAACACTCAGTGCTCAACACTCAGTGCTCAACACTCAGTGCTCAACACTCAGTGCTCAACACTCAGTGCTCAACACTCAGTGCTCAACACTCAGTGCTCAACACTCAGTGCTCAACACTCAGTGCTCAACACTCAGTGCTCAACACTCAGTGCTCAACACTCAGTGCTCAACACTCAGTGCTCAACACTCAGTGCTCAACACTCAGTGCTCAACACTCAGTGCTCAACACTCAGTGCTCAACACTCAGTGCTCAACACTCAGTGCTCAACACTCAGTGCTCAACACTCAGTGCTCAACACTCAGTGCTCAACACTCAGTGCTCAACACTCAGTGCTCAACACTCAGTGCTCAACACTCAGTGCTCAACACTCAGTGCTCAACACTCAGTGCTCAACACTCAGTGCTCAACACTCAGTGCTCAACACTCAGTGCTCAACACTCAGTGCTCAACACTCAGTGCTCAACACTCAGTGCTCAACACTCAGTGCTCAACACTCAGTGCTCAACACTCAGTGCTCAACACTCAGTGCTCAACACTCAGTGCTCAACACTCAGTGCTCAACACTCAGTGCTCAACACTCAGTGCTCAACACTCAGTGCTCAACACTCAGTGCTCAACACTCAGTGCTCAACACTCAGTGCTCAACACTCAGTGCTCAACACTCAGTGCTCACCACTCAGTACTCAACACTCAGTGCTCAACACTCAGTGCTCAACACTCAGTGCCCAACACTTAGAACTCAACACTCAGTGCTCAACAATTAGTGCTCAACACTCAGTGCTCAACACTCAGTGCTCAACACTCAGTGCTCAACACTCAGTGCACAACACTCAGTGCTCAACACTCAGTGCTCAACACTCAGTGCTCAACACTCAGTGCTCAACACTCAGTGCTCAACACTCAGTGCTCA